>APFE031704457.1:0-16189 GCA_000404065.3 Pinus taeda | reverse complement strand
AAAACAACAACAACAACCATTGTGTTGTGTAATGCAAATATAATCAATGTATGTTAAATAAAATAGAAACATACCTCTTAGAATATTTATGATTTTATTTAGCAGTATTTATTATGCTTGTATTAAATTTTGTTTCTATAAATATATGTGTTTCATCAAATATATAGAAATAAGAAAAACTAAGAGTTTCTAATTCTATAGTACATCATTACTAATGAACTATCACTAATGCTACACACTTTACAGTTTTGTTCTAAATGATAGTCACTCACAGTCTGCAATTCTGAGAACAATATCGTACAACCCAGACGAGAATTTTATTTGTAACCAACTCTTCTGACTTGTGTTTGTAATGTGTATACTAAAAAAATTGCATGATGAAGACCTGGGGAATGCTTCTACGGATAACACAATGAAAATTAGTAAATGGTATTTTGACATTAACAGATGAATATTAAACATATGTATTAGACACATAAGACAGTTGCACTAGTAGATATTCAGGGATCGTAATAATAATAATAAAATAATAATACATAAATAATAATAGAAAAAAAATAAATTATTTCTTTCTAAAAGCTAAAATCATTTTTTTATAGCCAAGATGTCCCGCATAAGATTTTTGATGTTGTTCATCCATAACAAATTTCTTAATTTCCTCTTGATTGGGTAAATATATTTTCCCTCTATACATTAGTAGCACCTATCATTAAGTGCTTACTCTGGCCACTACTTTGTGTCTAACTTGTTTTTGAAATTGTTATGTTTTGATTGTATTTCATATGTCTTTTTATAGCTTTTCTTATTGTTTTTGGAAAATATGTCTCACTCTGAATGAGATAAACCTCATTGACTTTCTTCCACTTCCAACTAAGATCATTAACTACTTTATTCTCTTTACCCTTAATATTCTTGATTTCAAAGTCATACTAGCTCATAAAAGCCATCCACCTGGCTTGCATAACATTTAAATATAGATGGATGAAAAAGTACTTGAGACTTACTACTAGTTCAAACTCCAAGTCATAGATTGAGTAGTTCCTCTCATGTTCTTTCATATTTCATGATTCGTATGCTATGACATGGCCTTATTGCATTAATACTCCCCCTAAACATTCTAAACACACATATGTACAGACTTCAAAGTCTTTTTCCAAATCAGATATTCTTATTATCAGTACCACGGTAAGTAGATGTTTCAACTTTTCAAAGATTTGTTAGCACTGCTAGGTCCATTCGAATTTCACTCCCTTATTTTGTAGGGAGGTTATAGGATGGGACAACCTTGAGAATTCCTCTATAAATCATTGATAATAGCCATTTATCCCTAGGAATGATCTAATGTCCACAACATCCTTTGGAACTAGCCATTCCAATATGGATTTCACCTTTTCTAGGTCCACTGTTATCCCTTGTTATGAAATTATGTGGCCCAAATATTGTATTTTCTTTTGATAAAACTGACATTTAGAAATTTTTGCATACAAATGGTTTTCCCTTAGAGTTCTGAGTACTAGATCTAGATATTTCTTGTGTTGTTCAACAGTCTTATAATATGTTAGTATGAGTTGAAAACCCCATTCATTAGACACATGAACATGGCAGGGGTGTTTATGAGCCCAAAAGGCAATACTGTGAACTCGTAATGACCGTAATGAGTTTTGAATGTTGCCTTTGGTATATCCTCCTCCTTGATTCTTATCTGGTGATATCCTGGCCTAAGGTCTATCTTGGAAAAAATCATTGCTCCCCATACTTGATAAAAAAGGTTGTCAATCTATGGTAAGGGGTATTTATTCTTAACTGATAGCTTATCTAATTTTTTATAATCTATACATAACCTTAAAGTTTCATCCTTCCTTTTGATAAAAGGAATAGGTGCCCACCATAGTGATGCATTGGGTATTATATATCCTTTCTCCAACAATTCTTGTAATTGGATTTAAAACTCAATTAATTCTAGAACTGCCATTCGGTAGGGAGATTTAAACACTAGTATAGCCTAAGGTCCCAATTCCATTAAGAAGTATATGTCTCTTTTTTAAGGCAACACAAAATTACTTCCAAAAACACATCAGTGAAAATTTTAACCACCTCTAACTCCTCAAAGGTTTTTTTCTTACTTATAATTGATCTTCTATTTTGATCGCAAAAAGCTGGTAGCCCCTCCTGGAAGCTTTCTTAAGTTGTAGGTTTGACATCTGTTGTAAGGAAACATTCCTGAATATACCCCTATTAGTTTGAGGTCTCCTGTCATTAGTTACAAAAGTGACCATCTTCTGTAAGTAATTTAAAATTTTCCAACCAATCCATACCTATCAACACATCATATGAAACGAGAGGTAATATATTTAAATTCACATAATTTGGATTCCCATACAACTCCATTGCACAATATTTAATCATGTTGGTCTCTCTTAGTTTTTCCCCTGTGTCCAGCTGTACTATCTAAGGGGTTTTAAATTTTTTAGTTAACAATTTATAAACTTCTATGATTTTAGGACTAACATAGATTATACTAGCCACTGGATCAATTAATATTGAAACAGTTTGGTTACAAATTTTACCTTCAACTTCCACCATGGTGTAAGACTCCGTCCTCCCAGGTCCACCCAAGCAGCCAACCAACTGAGAAAACATGTGATGGGAGAGGTTACTATAATGGATTTAATCTCCTTGGTGACCTTAAGGAAATGGAATTGATTGAACATCACACACAGTCATCCAACATCATCAACAAAACCATTAGGAGACAAGTCAGCCACTTAGACAACCTTTCCCTGGATCTAACTATTGTTTTGGGTCTCTTAGGCCATAGTCACTCTCATGCTATGGGAAAGGGAGTGACCAAAAACCTAAAGCCACTCTCATAGACCTGTGTGCCAACGACTGTGGAATTTTATCAGCAGACCTGTGTTAGCGACCTTGAGATTTGAGTCACTTTTCTAGCCCAAAATACAACCTCTGTCGATAACATGCTACAACCTTTTGAATCCATCAAAGACAGGATAATAATGCTGATAAATAATAAATTAACCTCAGGACTAGGCCTGAGCATCCCCAACCTGAACTAAAATTCTGTCAAACACTTGGCATCAATGTAATTTATAGGTGTAGGATACAAGACAAAGCATAAATGATTGAAATAACTTATGAAACATAACCAAAAGGATCACCTCCTTCTCCATTGAACTATCATACCATTAATTACGCCTTGCATCATTCCATTTAAAAATTACAAGTAAATATGTGAAATAACCATGACATGAACTAGTCACACAACCATTCTTATAACCAACATTAAACCATATAAATATCACATATATGACAGCCATCAAATCCACGTATAAACAAGTACACAAGTAAGAAAACTTATCTTTTATTAGTCATAGGCAAATCCAACCAAGTTCAAGACTTCCACATACCACTCGACCATAGACATGGTTGAACCAAATCTCTCTTTCATCCAGTCACCCCCATGCCAGATTCCAAGCATGAATGTGGGATCTAATAAAACAACCAATCCAAGAACAATGAAGGGAATCTAGAGATTAAACCACCTCCACCCTCATCAAACTGTGATCACACCAAAATCGGTGCTCCGATCACAACCAAACTGAACATGGGATGCCATCTGAAATCCATCACTATCCTTGAGGAATTTTCCATCACCTTGTCTCTCAGGCTTTACATCAATCCAATCTTGGATCACTAGGCCCTAAACCAAGGCCAACCACTTAGGATTTACTACAATTCAAACCTGGATCACTAGGTCCTAAACTTAGACTTCTTCCTAAGGATTTATTGTATCCTACCAAAATCAGTCAAGGGATTCCTAGGCCTTTGGGAATGAACCTTGAGACCACCTCTGCCCTGAATTCTAAGATCCATCTAGAAAACCAAATCTAAAAACTAAAATAAACATCCCAACACCATGGAATCCATAAAAGGGCAAGGCTAGGCTGAAAAACATTTTCATAACTCGACAAAACTATGCCATCAACAACAAGAGATCCATACACCAACATGAAAATCCATGCATGTCCAAACCAGCTAGGACATCACACATGCAAAAGGTTACGTGCAAGTAATCTTGCTGAAGTTGCTTAATATTTCTCTTCTTCCTTTCCCTTGCTTACTTTTCCTTCCTTGATCCAAAGTTAGAGTGCTCCAATAAAACTCTATGTGACCAAGAGTGAGAGAGAGAGAGAGAGAATAGTGAGAGAGCTCCAAACTTGAACTAAAAAATGGTTACACTGACCAAGCTTGAGGCAAGAGATTACACTGATTAAGAGCTTAACACTGGAAAACGATAACTTGGATTATCCATAGAATTCTATACATCTTGTCAATGTTTCGAATCCTAAAGAGGATCCATCTTCAGGACATATATGCGTGATGATTGAAAGAAGAGTTGAACCGACCAGGGAAGGTGAATAAATAATGAACGTTTTGTTCATTATTTGTTCACCTTCCCTGGTTGGTTCAACTCTTCTTTCAACCATCACTCATATATGTCCGGAGACGGATCCCCTTTGGGATTGAAAATGCTGACAAGATATATACAATACTGTGGATAATCCAAGTTATCCTTTTCCAAAAGAAATCCATAGAATATTAAAATCTATCTTAACACTGACTAAACTTGAGCCAAGTTCTTTCCAACTAATCCTCAAAAACCTTTTTATCAATGAGGCCTCTATTTTCTTCATTTTCCTCCTCACATGCAACCTATGACCTTTCACCTTACTTTTCTCCTAATTTCGCTTATTTTCATAAATAAATGTGTTAAAAATATTTTTTTTCCTTTTAATGCCTTTTCCTTAGCCTTTACCAAATTTCCTTAGTCAATACATCTAGTGATGCCCACTAGGATATCTTGCCCAATATTCAACATGGAATACGTGTGCCTTACTCGTGGTCTTATTTTTGCCTTTATTTACTTTATTATATGTAATTTTCAAAAAGGTTGTTACAGAATCCTACCCCTTGGGGAACACCGTCCTCAATGTTAAACCACACCAAGGCCTCAACAAGACCACCCAAAAGAAAAAATAATACCTGTGGAGATTTATAACTTAGCTCGTTGCAATATTTACAATGATAGACCTGGCGAAAAGCAAGGCATGATGACAACATGAAAACATACCGCATACTGGAGATTTATAAAACAACTCATTACGGTATTTACAATAACCACATATACACATATGCACATTTTCTAAATTAGAAAATAAAGGGATACGATGCATGTATCAATTAACAAAGGAATCTAGAGGATCACACGTCCACCCTCAAAAGTAGTACCAAGATTTACCTCCTTCCTAGGATGTCCAAAATCCACTGCAAAGTCAAATCTCCATCCAATGTCCAGTGTGATAATCCTATGCCACTTGTCCTTTCAGTGAACATTTATCAGCTCATTGTTCCATGGTGCACTCCCAATGTGCATCAGATTCCATATGGTAATGCTAATGACCAAAACCAATATATCCACAACCTTCCCTTCTTTGCTTCACAGTCCCTCGAGAAATCCAATCACCCCCTTCCATGTAGTCACTCACCTTATATGTTCCCCAGAATACCCTAACCTGGGTGATCAATCCCTTGGCAAGGCTTCCTAGCATCACAAGATACAAAACCAAGGCATATACCTGCCTCAAAACCATCATACTATTCATAGCATGCTCATGGAAATCAACGGACACTATTGGATACCAGTGTCCCATGATGGCCTTATGGCCTTGCTCCTGAAGTGCTTTACCAACATATTATTGCATGTTCTAATTTCTTTTACTGTTGTTGTCCATTGTTGTAGTTGATTTCAACCACCCACCCGAGCATCTTCATGCATTGCTATTCCAAGCACATATTTTCGATTAAATTCAAATAAATCAAAATAGCCTAAAATCATACCTCATTGGTAATTCATCAATAAGGTACACTTGCAATCTTGTTTGCTTCTTGTCATAAAAAGTCAAACTAGCTCTTTGATCAGAACATCATGTATAAACATATCACATCTGGTTATCTCAAAACACAACCATCATAAATCACATGTAACCATCATAAACCAGAATCATTGATCACATATAATCATCATATACCATATTCATAAATCACATGAATAATAAAAATGAAATAAAATGTGGATACATATCCTTTCATCAATCCTTAGCTTCTACCTTTGTCTTTATTCCGTAGGCACTTCAGATCGGTTTCCATACTAGATAAACACCATGTGCCTTCTCCTCAACCATGTTCATATACACATAGTGTGTATCACACACATACAGCTACACACTTCATACAACACCATGCAATACATGCATCTACACTAGTACTATATGTACCACATGTACATAGTATCACATGTACACTGCAACCACCCACACAATGTGTTCACAACATCACATGTACATGGCACAAACTGCACAACGTGTACACAACACCACATGTACACTGCACCATTGTACAACATGTACACAATACCACATGTACATTGTACCATATGCATGACATGTCTACGACACCACATGTACATAGAATCACATGCACGACATGTACACAACACCACATGTACATGTACACAACACCACATTCTCATAGCAACTCTTGTGCAACCATGCACACATCATCATATGTACAACATGCATAGAAAACCAGATGTACATAGCACTTCATATCCAACATGTACATAGCATCATTTGTATAGATAACTACATATCCAACATGTGAACAACACCATATGCACACAACACCGCATATCCATCATGTACATAACATTGGTATCTATACCCAACACTGTATATGCAATATTCGCACAACACTATCTATACGATCCTATACATAATATTGCATAAAAACATGTACACACGCTATGTATACACAACATCATAGATGAAACATGTATAACATATACAACATATGCACAACAATAGTACTTCACATTCAAAAGCACACTATCTCTACCAAGAAACCTTGCTCCCATTGTCTTACCTATTCTTGTCCCAGCATGTCATAGACCACAATGCTTTCATTTCGTTGATGTATCCTTCTACATTTCTTGTCATAACATAAAAATATGCATAATGAAATATCAATTCATATCCACATGATACTAACCTCGTATATTTGTTGTGACTATTCTTCCCACTTGATTTCTCATGAACCAAGAATCTCTTCATGCCATTCACCTACATAAGAAATCATTCCTCCACAAGAACGATCCCTGACAACCCTGTCAGAAAGTGACATACATGCATACATACATATATAATCATTAGCATAAACTAATCATCACTCTGTTAGACAATGACATACATACATACATGTATACATATATAGATATCAACATAATCATGATCATAACATAATTACCAAATAACATAAGGTCTAGGTTAAGAGAACTTCCTTTATCCATAAACACATGTGCAATATTAAGAATAGTCGTTCCCATCATATCCAATGCATCTAATGCCCTAGATCCATTTACTTCACCATTTTGGTTACCTTTTTCATGACTTTACTGCCACCTTCCATTCACCATAATGGACCCAACTAGTCCAACCGACTATCATAGTCTTACCTCATGTTGTGCTTACTCATGCACCGAGCTTCATCCGTGTCTTAGATTACCTGTTGGATACCACACAACTCTCCCCGAGCTCCATTAACTTTCCTCTTTCCCAACCAATTCCCAAGACTCAAAACATAAAAGGCAATACCAAGAAACAACCAAGAAGAAAGCCATGAAAACCAATAACAGCATGAAACTACAATAAAGTGGCATGATCATGCACTAAACATAACAAAAATTCAAATCAGGCACAAGAAAATCACAAAATATCAAAAGCACAAGACTAACAACAAACACCATGATTCGATCCCCATGGTTCCCAAGGAAATATCAACCTGAGCCTTCTTCGAGATTTCATGGTTGTCTCTCTTTCCATGCAACTCCCTACATCATGCTCTCATTAACACATAATTGTTAGTGCATAAATAAATATAACCATACACCATATACCTTATCTTGTTGTGACAAACACGTTTCCTTGTCGCTGAATATGTCCATGCCATCTCTCAAGGGACTCTAATTCCCTTGAGAGATCCACCTATGACTAGAGACTAGCTAATACACCTGTCAAATACATGCCCATGAATATAGCACATATCCACATAATTTTAGAGAAATCAAGGTTAAGAAAATTCTTGTGTGCAAAGTACTCATTTGTTTGGAATTAGGGTTTCCAAACATAGCCAAAGAAATTTATTTTCTAATTCCTTCCTTTTACCTTTTTACTTTTTTGCAATCGAAGCTTACTCTATATTGTCACATCACCCAACCGTTAGTTTTAAAACACATCAAGTCTTACCTTGTCAACTAGTACCTAGCATGTTACCCTGCAACTATTCACAGATGTCAACCACATGTTCCAAATATCAAGACAATCATATCTATCAATTTGAAATCATTTTTACAAACAATCATGTCATAACCCATAGCCGACTCATAGTCATTAGACATAATGCTACAAATGTCACCTACTACACTCAAGTACATATCAACTGTCTCAACACATATGTATAAGTGCAACCATCTTAAACAAGATCATTGGAACACATACTCATATTATGCAACTCATCAAAGATTCAACCAACTTGCAAACATACCATGTTAAATAAATCAACTAGACACCAAACACTCAAACACCAAATAGATGTCATATTCAAATAGTCAAGCACAAGGTAGATGACATAAATAAGTTCATACCTTAATGTATCTCAGGCGATTCAATCTTGTCTGCACAATCAATCTAGTTAGCACAATATAACTTCTCAACATAATATCTGAAACATAAATCATATCACGCTATCCATAAAAATCACTAAATAACCTGTTCACATCCTAAGTCATAAACAATTATCATTTATGCATAGCAATAAAATATGTGTGATTGGTCTAGATTAGTACAACACATTGCAACACAATAAGTTGACTCATACCCAAATGTCATAACCCTAACCCTCTTCATAGGCCAATCCAACTTCGTGTGATACATATAAAATCAAGGTATAAATGTTGTAACCCTAATCATCAAGCTAACTATCATTTAACAACAAGAAGTTAACCTATAAGATACTTCATCAATAAAAGATAACATAATGATAAGGTTATCTAATATCAAACAACAATAGCAATGAATATAACTACAAGTTACTATCATTCTTGACTATCTAACACATGTGCATATAACTACACTAATCAACTAACATCTATCATGAATGTAACCATAACATCAAAATACATGTACATAAACCTAATGTATATAAACCTAATGGATATAACAATCCTTGACTTACATAAATTCATGCTAAACTTACAATACCTGTATGGTGATATGCTCTTACTGAAAATTCCAATGTTGCAACCTCATTATGATGATCGGCATCTCTTGCTCTATCTCAGCCAAAACATTAGCATCATCACAACCAATAGCACCATGATGACCTAAATTTCATACAATGACTTCACGAGGCATGTTTGACCTACCATTCATGCATAACTACAACCAAGACCACACATGCATGACAACTGGATATACATATACAACACATGAGTACTGAACCATATACACATCATTCTAGCTAGGGTCTAGTCATCAATGCAAGGTCATATCAACAATCCATGCTATGACCTCATGCATGACAAAAACCATTACTCCATTGGACACATTGCCACATGAAACTATGAACATGCATAGGAAACGCCTAATCAACTAAACATACGCATGAACAGATGTAGTCAAGAATACGTGATCAATTCTTGTAACCAACCTACAAGACTGATACATCTAATCAAAAATATAAGAATGCAACCTAAGATACAAGGATGTAATCAAGTGACATATAATAGCATGTAAGCGACATATAATCACATGTGACCAGTGATATACTCATGACGATGCATTCCATAAAATCAACATCAAGTTCCTCATGGTGACCTTACGACAATGATGATCAACGTGATGCAATGCAACAAGAACATGAAATGCAAGTGTAAGAGACACACATGTAACTGACATGCATGCATGACCAAGCACCTTCACCCAAGGAGAGCACAACCTTGCTCTGATACCAATTTGTAACACTCGCTCCTCCTAAGTGCATCCAAGCAACCAACCAGATGGGAAAACATGTGATGATAGAGGTTACTATAAGGGATTCAATCTCCTTGGTGACATTAAGGAAATGGAATTTATGAAACATCACACATAGTCATCCAACATCATCAACAGAACCCTCAAGAGACAAGTCAATCCCTTAGATAGCTTGTACTTGGGTCTCACTATTGTTCTAGATCTCGTAGGCTATAGTCACTCTCATGTTGTGGGCAAGGGAGCGACCAACAACCTAAAGTAGCTCTCATAGGCCTCTATGCTAGTGACTTTGGACTTTTCTCAGCAGACCTATGCATGCGACCCCAAGATTTGATCCACTTTTCTAGCCCAGAATCCCAACCTTTTCCTAGAACTTTCTACAACCTTCATAATCCATCAAAGACATGATAGCAATGTTGATAAATAGAAAATAAACCTTAGGATTAGGCCTAAGCATCCCCAACCCAGATTGACATTCTGTCAAACACATGGCATCAATCAACCTAGAGATCTAGGATACAAGTCAAATAATAAATGGCTAAAAGAACTTATGAAACATAACCATAAGGATCACCTCTTTCTGCATTGAAATATCATACGATCAATTAGGTCTTGCATCCATCCATTTAAAAATTACAAGTAAATACGTGAAATAACCATGACATGAACCAATCACATAACCATGCTTATAACTAGCATTAAACCATATAAATATCAAAGATATGACAACCATTAAATCCACATATAAACAACTACAAAATTAAGAAAACTTAACTTTTATTAGTCATAGGAAAATATGACCAAGTTCTAGACCTCCACGTACCACCTGACCATACACATGGCTGAACCAAATCTCTCTTTCAGCCAGTCATCCCCATGCTATATTCCAAGCATGAATGTGGGATCTCATAGAACAACCAATCCAAGAACAACCCAGGGGAATCTAAAGGTTAAACCACCTCAACCCTCATCAAACCGTGATCACACAAAAACCAGTGCTCCGATCACAACCAAACAAAACTTGGAATGCCATCTGGAATCCATCACTATCCTTGAGGAATTTTCCATCTCCTTTTTTCTTAGGATTTACCACAATCCAATCCTAGTTCCCTAGGCCCTAAGCTGAGACAAATCTCTCAGGATCTACCACCATCCAAACCCGGATCACTAGGCCCTAAACCAAGACTTCTCTATCAGGATTTACTGTGTATCCCACAAAAACCGGTCAAGGGATTCCTAGGCCTTTGGGAATGAACCTTGAGACCACCTCCAACCTAGATTTTGAAAATCCATCCAGAAAACCAAAGATCAAAACTGAAATAAACATCGCAACACCATGGCATCTAGGAAAAGGCAAGGCTAGGCTAAAAACCACTATCATAACCGGAAAATCCATGCCACCAACAGCAAGAGAACCATACACCAACATGTAAATCCATGGATGTCCAAAATAGCTAGGAAATCACACATGCAAAAGGTTACCTACAAGTATTCCTACTAAAACTGCTTAATTCTACTCTTCTTACTTTGCCTTGCTTGCTTTTCCTTCCTTTATCCAAAGCTACAGTGCTCCAAGAAAACTCTATGTGACCAAAAGTGAGAGAGAGATAGAATATTGAGAGAACTCTAAACTTGAACTGAAAGAATGTTATAGTTACCAAGCTTGAGCCAAGAGCTTAACACTGACTGAACTTGAGCGAAGAGCTTACCAACTTATCCTCATAAGGCTTTTTATCAATGAGGCCTCTATTTTCTTCATTTTCTATTAGTTTCCTTTAATTTCCTCCTCACATGCAACCTCTCACCTTTCAATTTACTTTTCTCCTAATTTCCTTTATTTTCATAAATAAATGTGCCAAAAATTCCATTTTTCCTTTTAATGCGTTTGCCTTAGCCTTTGCCAATTTTCCTTAGCCAATACATCCAGTGACGCCCACTAGGATATCTTTTCCCAATATTCAGCTTGGAATACGTGTCCCTTACACATGTTCTTATATTTTACTTTATTTATGTTATTATGTGGAATTTTCACCAGGGCTATTACACGTGATGGACTGATGGTCTGTTTGAAACTCCTCTAATGTTGCACTAATGTGAGGAATGTTTTGGGCCACATCATTCATGGTAGAGGCTTCTTGCACATTTTTAATATTTTTAACAGATCTTGGGTTATAAGGGTAATTTCATAAGAGATGGGGTACCCCACAACCCTAGCATTTGAATAACTTCATATCCTTACCATTGGACCTTTTACTAGGATCAACTTGTTTTGTTCTAGTTTGAGTTGGAGTTTTTAGTTTTTTGGGCTAGCCATTACTTCTATTAAAGCTATGACCTCATCCTCCCTTACCATTATTCATTGCATGTCCATTCTTTTATCCCTTGTTTTTTTTGCTAATGCAAGAGTCGGACCTTCCAATTCATTAATAAAAAAAATAAAGTACATATAATACAAAAAACTCTCAAGGTCGGTGACTAGGGAGAAGCCCCCAAAAAACTGTTCCCTACACCCTATCTTCAAGCATTACATTTCTCGAAAGAAACATAAACATGGACTTGGATCCAAAAAGAACCTATGGTTTTCTGCATATAAAGGCCAAAATTCCGCTCGATTTCTTAAACATTGGTTCGGTTGCCTACACGGAAAGCTCTTCAATGTTTCCCCCAGGAAACTCTTTTCCCACCAAACCTAGCTCTCCTCTAAAATCTTGATCGTTGAACCATTCCGATTGATCAAATGACTGAAGCCCAAATCGCCAAGAAAAACTACTCACCCTTTACCGCAAGGGTCCACAACCCTACCCAAGCGATCTAATTTTTTTATTCATCATAAGAGATCCAATGGTGGAGATAGATATCGCACCCACCAACATTCATGGAAGTTAACGTGCGATAAGGGTGATTTTCCTCCTGACCCCACCTCCACGTGGAGCTCATCGAGTGGGATCGCTCCTAAAAGGGAAAAATTGCTTCCTGCTTATGAGGGCCGCGATCACCTGAAAACCACTCAAGATGTGGAGAACAGGACAAAAATGGAAAATCTTTGGTTTCGTGATCTTCAAGTGTCATCTACTCCTGTTTGTTCGCATCGTCTGCCCTCCTTGACCCAATGCGTGAAACATTCGTCACCTGCCTTCCTGCAACCCCTAAACCCTTTCTTCCTATTTAGTACAACTGGAAACTTCATTGAACCAATCAATTTGGGAGTCACTAGTTAACCTCTCCAAACCACTTTCAAAAGACCCCATTGCGAGCTTGCCTCTGATCAAACACTTGCTGGTTAACTGTACCCACCTCCATGGCTCTTTTAAGGAACACTCTATTGTCTTCGTTTTCTTAGTTTTGACACTCCATCTTTAGTCTGTTTCTAGGGAACTCTCACCAATCCATCACTGCCTATTATCAGTGCAGATCACTCCTTGGTTGGCTAGCAAATTTGCTAGTTTATTGGCCTTTCTTCGCACATGAGCAAAACTGACTGTTCCAGTCTTTGTAGATGAATTTGAATCCGTTGGAAGACTTGAATTAACCTCCAGTTTGAAGAGGATTTTTCCGGTTTTGCTCCCCAACTTATTCTTTTGATTGAGTTAATGACCTGTTCGGAGTCAGCTTCAATGATTGTGTTTTGGCAATTTTCTTGAACCAGGAACTCAAGACATTGTTCCATGGCCATTAACTCTGCCATGTTGTTGATGGCCTTTCCTAAGTGGCCATGGAATATACATAGAATATATCCCTTGTCATCCCTTAACACCCCTCCATGACCTGCCTTGCCCAGATTTCCTTCGGAAGCCCCATCAATGTTAAATTTTAGAAAGCCCTTAGGGGGAGGATGCCAGACATCTAGTTCAGGATCCACAATAGAAACTTTCCTGACTAAGCCCTAAGGAACTAGACCTTGCAGCTCTAGCCTACAGAGAATCCTCTAGTCTATAGTAGAAGGGGGATTCGAGGGAGGATTTTGAATGGTAGTGCTAACCATTTCCTTAATCTGTTTTAGGATCAGATCATAAATAAACTGGGAAGATTTCTTAACATTCTTGAAGATTCTATTGTTCCTTTCTTTCCAAACATTCCAAATAATTAAGCTTGGTGTAAGAGCCCATGCTAAACCAAGAAATTCATTATCTCAAAAGTTATTTTTCCAATTGGTGAGTGTATTGAAAAGACTTCCAATATCTCTGTCAGACTGTTGGAAGATAGCTGCAAAAGAATCCCATAATCTAGAGGTGAAAATGCAATTTTTGAGAAGGTTCTCCATGGTCTCCTCTTGAGCCTCACAGAGATGGCAACTAGAAGGCCCCAGGAAGCCCCTTTTCCTGATATTATCCCAGGTCAGGATTTTCCTTTGCAGAACCAGCCACAAAAAAGGTTTAATTTTTGTCCAACCCTGATGCTTCCAAAGGTTTGCCAAATCCTATCAGGAGCCTGGGAATCAAGTTCAAGTAGAATGAGTTTAGCTTCTTTGAGATTAAAGTTCATTCCCCTCATTGTTGTTGCCCCATCTAAGTTGATCATGCCCCCTTGAAACTAGAATTTTCCTTTGTTCTAACATTTTCATTAGTCTTTTGGCCTTGGTTTTTAGAGGACTATCATTTCGGAGATCTAGTTTTCTCCATTTTCTCCACTTCCCTGAACTATCAGTTTGGTCCCAAAAATCCTTTACCTGGGTGAGCTCCTTGGTATCTGTCTCTGCTTTGAGGTTCCCAAATTCCTCCTATAACATAATAGGTTCTTGTTGCCATCTATCCTCCCCAAATAAGGCTAAGTCTCCCTCTCTAATTTCCCAGAAGATATGGTCTTGAATTAAGCTTCTATTATCCCAGGCTATGTTCCAAATATGAGATCCTCTTATATTCCCATCCATCCTTATGTGTTCATTATCTAGCCAAGACCTTGCATACTTTTCTTTCCAAGTGATGGCCCATTGTGCTTCTGGTTCCTTTATCCATCGCCACCATAGTTTAGCCCCTAGAACCTTACAAAGAATCTGAGGATCATCCAATCTAAGAACCCCATGGTTCTTGGGTTTGCACATTTTTTCCCAGGCAACTAAGGCCCATTTCTTCTTTTCTTCACCCTTGCCTCAAAGAAAGTTTCTTGGAATGTTTCTCATTTGAAGTAGAATTCCTTTAGGGGCAAGGATAGCTGAAAGCATAAAGATTGGGATTGATTGAAGCACAACCTTTGTAAGGACCAACCTACCAGCTAAGTTTAATGATCTGATTGTCCATTTCCTAGTCTTGTCTTGTAGCTTGGAAATCATCGGCTCCCAAATACTCTTGTGTAACGGTTTTGCAGTTAATGGAGCCCCCAGGTATTTCGAGGGGAGAAAGTCTCTTTGGAAACCCAGAATTCTAGATATATTCCTCTGAATAGTAATGTTAGTATTGAAGAAAAAAATATTAGATTTGGAAACATTAGCTTCCATACCTGAGGCCATGGCAAAGTCATTGAGGATTTGTTTGTAAGAAAGAGCTTCTTTGATTGTGGGTATTCCCTGAAGCATGGTATCATCCACAAATTTTTGATGAGTTAAGGCTTGTCCATTGTCAGAGAATTGAATCCCCCTGATGTTACTAACTATTTTTGCATGCTTGATAGCCCTATCCAATCCTTCAATCATGAGGATGAAGAGAAAGGGAGAGAGAGGGTCACCCTGCCTAAGGCCCCTGGAAGGGGTAAAAGTCTCCAAAGGAGATCCATTGACTAGAATTGAAAAACTAGCAGAAGTAATCAAAGCCAGGATCCATCTTACCCAATTGTGATCAAACCCGAAAGCAATCAGAATTTTCCTGATATAGTTCCAATTCAGTTTATCATAAGCTTTGGCTATGTCCAGTTGCATGATCATTCCAGCTTTTCTCTTACTAGTAAGATATTGCACCTCTTCATGAGCTTGGATGATGTTATTAATAATTTTCCTTCCTTCCACATATCCCAACTGTTCTCCAGAAACTGGTGAAGGCAAGAGGGGTTTGAGTTTGTTTGCAGCCACCTTTGATATTATCTTGTAAATCAAATTG
>APFE031704449.1:74512-87100 GCA_000404065.3 Pinus taeda | reverse complement strand
TGGCTCAATAATTCTGCTTAAAAAAGCAGCTTGCATAGTGCTCCAAAACTCATGGTTTAAGTAAATAATGTTTTTTCTTATTTGAAATTAACCATTGTTGATCTGACCTTCACTTGAGGGGTTATCATTATTAATTAAGGTGGTTTTATATATGGTATAAGTGGACAAAAATTTTAGAAATAATTATTGAGTTTACAAGTCGAAGATAGAAATAGATTAGATAACACGCAGTTATTTTAAAATATTAAATTACAATGTGGAAAAGCATATTACAAGTACTTAATGTTTTAGTCGTAGTGTCAACCAGCAATGTAAGTGGTTTGTTTTAATATTTGCAACTCACAAATTTCTCCGCTTTTCATTTATCATGTAAAACGGTGTAATTTATTTTTTATTTAAAAAAATAAAGTGTGTTGCCAATAATCTATTGAGTTTTTACTATGAACGTGTTTTAAACTTAATATATTGATATGAATGGTTTGGTTTTGGTTTTGTTGTTTTAGTATGAAATCTGCTGGTACGGGATGGTCATGGTGGTTATTGCCTTGGTCACTAGCAAACTTTGTATATGCTTAACTATCTGTAGAGGTTTCTTCCTTTTACTAATCCTATCGGCCTCTCTTTGTACCTTTTGGGACAATTGCTAGTTTATATGGTTTTAAAATTTTATATATTTTGGTGTGCTATATTATATTGGTCGTAAGGTTTAGTATGCATGTTTGTTAATGTCAACTTTCCATAACTCTTAAGGTGTATATAAAGGTAATGCCTTTTCTACTAACATAATTGTTGATTTGTGTTAATTGTTGATTTGTGGTTGGATGAGTATGTATAATTTCTCTATTTTTTTTTAATGGGACCTATTGGTATTAGTGCATATAATATATAAATAATATATAATAATAATGAATTATAAATGAAGTTTTACAACAAATGATTATATTCATGTATGATATTTTAGAATAGTTTCGATCGCTTTCATTGTATATAATTATGATTTTGGTGGTTGGATGAGTATGTATGATTTCTCCGATTTTGTTTTAGATGGGACCTAATGGTATTAGTGCATATAATATATATAAATTATATATTAATAAAGTAATAAATAATAAATGAGTTTATACACAAATGATTATATCATGTATGATATTTTAGAATAGTTTCGACGACTTTCGATGTATATGTATGTTTAATCTTTTATCAAATGTAACATTTTGTTTATGAATACATTTAAGTTTTAATCTTTTGTGGTTTTTTTTGTCAATAAAAGTGTTGTTCATAGATATAATAGGTCATTATTATAATTAGTGAGATATTAAAATATGTTTGTAAATTATTTTATCTTTGAAGCATTTATATCATGTTATGTGTGACTCTGTATTAATTGTGAAATTTACTTTACTGGTGTAAAGTTCATAGCAATTTATATTATATCAAAGGTTAAAACTAGGAGAAATTTTACCATGTTATTTGAAAGGTATTTTATTATTCTTGGTTAAGTTGCCATATTATGATGCATTATGAAATTGTTGTCATGTGAAAAATGATTTGGTCAAATTGTCGTAATATGAAATTGTCACATGATGACAAATAAAATCATTTAGTATTTAATCATATTTATAGCTAATTAAAAACTTTTAAATCAATCACTTTATTAATTTTAAACTCAATTATATTAATTGTAATTATTATAGATTTTGTTTTTTTTTTCATTTACTTATAAAAATTAAGAAATGCACCAATATTAATAAAATGTTATGTTTAAATCACTTTTCAAAAAGTAAATGCATGTGCATGGGATGATACTTTCTTCCTCTATAGGACATGTTGTGTGGATATATGAGCTAATATTAATAATAAAAGACTATAAGCAATTGAATATATTGTGTTTGACATTTTGTAGTAATTTTTATGACTTTTAAATCTTTTTTTTATTTGTCTACTATACCACACTAAATGTAAGATTTGTTATGTGGCAATACATAACTCCCAACATATCATGATCCTAATGCTAATTTTAGTGTTCATAGAATGTAGTTGTACTCCTATTAACAAGTTGATTGAAGGATGAATGCATGTGCTTACTTAACCTTCACCTTCTCATTTATGGAATCCATTATGTGGGTACATGAGTGAGATAATAGACAATGAATAACTAATATGATTAAAGATGGTCACATACATCATGCTTTGCATCTTGGAATAGTTTTTACAACTTTAAAATATTTTCTCCTCTTATGCGTTAACCCATAAGGATACCATAAACCTTCTAGAACTTGGGGTGCCCAAAAAAGTACTGATCATCCTACTACCATAATGGTTAATCATTAGTAGGATGATTGTGCATGCTTACTAGACCTCTCACTCCTATGACATGAGACATATAGGGATGGGTGTGTGAGAAAAAATTACAATAAATAACAAATGCAATAATAAATAATGTGATTTGTAATGTTTTGCGGCTTGAAATAGTTTTCACGACTTTAAAATATCTTCTTCTCTTTTGTGGTATCTCATACTCGTTGTGAAGTGTAGTATGTATAAGTTTCTTAGTGCAAACTTTCCATGACCCTTTTACTAAAAGTGGTTAATTACAATAAATAACAAATGCAATAATAATAATGTGATTTGTAATGTTTGGCAACTTGAAATAGTTTTCATGACTTTAAAATATCTTCCTCCCTTTTGTGATATCCCATACTTCTTATGAAGTTTAGTATGTATAAGATTCTTAGTGCAAACTTTCCATGACCCTATTACTAATTAAAGTGGTTATAGAGATAAGGGCCCTCGTACTAACATAATTGTTGATTTGTGATTGGATGAATATATATTCTTTCTCGGCCTCTCTTTTTATCTGATGCATATTGTACATATACTTATATGAAATAATAAATAATGAATGATAAATGAATTTATATACAATAGAATAATTTTTATGACTTTAGATATTTATATCCTCATATATATGATCTTATATCAATTGCGAGATTTGATTTGTAAACACATTTAAGATCCGCTAACTTATAATTCCTATGTGAATAAAATGTCATTCTATGATTCATATGTCAATCAGGCATGTATAAATATAATGAATCTACATCATAATAAACAAAATATTTTATTATGTAGATACGTTTTAAATTCCAATATTCTAGATTTTTTTTAAACATAGTGAGAAAACCTATCATAACTAAGTTGTCAAACCAATAGTGAGGATAGCCATAATTGGGTGCTATTGACAAAATGCAGACTCATCACTATTATTGAAGGAAAAACATGTCACATAGAGTTAGTCATTGGGAATCAATGAAGAGGCAAGCTTTCACTCCTGCCATATGCCTCCTAGTCTTAAAAAATTAACTTATTTCCTTACGTCTAAAAAACAAACTCTTAACAAAAAAAAACAATTTTAAAACATATATCTGCCTCATTCTTATTTCAATAAATATTTAGATAAATATATTGATTTTTCATCTCATTAACAAAATATTAAATATACTTATAAAGTACTCTAAAACACCGGATTGGGACACCCCATCACCTCTCACAAAGAGGTCACGTTCCAAGTTGTATATTGTTCGTGAAAGGACTGCAATTTCATTAACGGGGACGTCACGTTTCAAGTTCTTAGAAGTGATTGACAATAGAAAATAAAGGATAGGGTATCGTATTCTTAGGGTACATTCAACCAAGCCTTAGAATGTGAGTGAAATATATATGGACGTACACCATAAAGGTTATTATTGTTAAAATATTTTATAATTATATCTTTTTTTATTTTACATTCTTACTTTCGCAATACATTGTAATTATGTTTTTAAATTTATAAATGTTTTTCTTCTTAATTAATAATCACCTACCCCCTCTCCGACAAGATATGACTATCGATATCAAATATATCTTTCCAAGCCGGACACTGCCGAAATTTCATAAAATATATATTTTATATAATTGAAATCGCTAAATAAAAGATAAAGAGTTCAAGAAATATTACTATATACAATTAATAGGACTCATATGTTATAAGTAAAGATAAAATTGTTATTATATAAAATAGATATATGAAAATATAAGAAATTATTGTTTTTTACAACTTAATTATTATTTTGAATAATTATAATAAGTCATTAATAAGTTATAGATTATTGTTATTTTTAAATAATAATAATTATACCTATACTATATACTAATATATAAATATATACCTCATAAATATTTTTTTTTTTTTTTTTTTTTTTTTTTATTGTTTGGATGGGGTGTTACATGGGAGGTGTATGGTCATTATTTTACTATGTATATATAGTCAAGAACGTGGTCATGCATCCTCTCTATTGCCATCATAACTATTTAATGCATCAAGCTAGTGAGATCGTGTGAATGGGCTTGGACATGACATAGCTTCATTTTGGAGTGCATATAGATTTTATGGTTAGTGGGATCGAGCCAGTTGGCTCGGATATGTTTCAAGATCATTTTCAGGAGACTACAAGCATGATGATGGATATTGAGTGGAGATTTATCATTTCAATGCTTTACAAATCAGGGAATTTAAGGTCATTGTTGATTGAAGTCTTGACCATGCCTCCCATGAATTTTTTCCATTGTTTGTAGAAGTGGTCATTTATTGTTAACAAAGGTCATTTTTTACATGCAAGAGTTGTAAATTCAGGGTACAAGAAATTGAAGAAAGGGGCACTATCGACCTTCATGGGTCCACAAGAACATTTTGGATGTGATTTCCTATTTTTACTTGGTAATTTCATTTGTTCTCTATCATTCCCTTATTTTCTAGTCCTCTTCTACTACAAGGCCCCACAAATTTACTAAACATGTTTCCCCCCTTCCGGTGGGTTTTACATTCCCAAGTCTCTCCTTTGGCTTGTTACTACTTGTATGACTAGTTCTTCAACTCAGTCTTGGCTTCTCCTCTCTTGCCTATTTCCTCCTTTACAATTGCCTTGTCACTAGTCCTTGTCATTAGTATCCTTATTGATAGTCTCTCCCTTTCTCAACCCTCCTTGGATGACTCTTCTCTTGGTTCCCTCCTCAAGTGTCACTTCTCTTTGTCTAGGATTTCCATTTATTTTTAGGTATCAACTCCCAATGCCTCATCAACGGGTCAAGGGTCAATAAGGGGATATTTACTTTCGAGAGCAACGAGGCTCCTAAGCTTAGCAAAGAGATTCAAGATCAACACAACTTGATACAAAGATAACACCCTGCAAGATATTCATGAGGAAATCACACAAGTGGAATGAGTCATAGCCAAGGAACATGGTTGTTTAACAAAATTTGAAGTCCTTGGGGAAATACCTAGTTGGGTGCTTGATACTAGGCATACCATAGGTTGATATAGCTAGTACATGTATATTGTTGACATCTATTGGAATTTGAAGCTCTGGTAGGTCAGGTCTTATTGGATCAAAATGAGACTAAGGTGGAAATCCTTGATATGTTAGAAGAGCCTTCAACTTACGATGAGGATTATAGCCAAGTGGTTAGCATGTAATGAATACCATTTGGGCCTTCCCACAGATCTTAGATGCTCTATTGGTAGCAAGAAGGATCTCCTTGTGGTAGATCATTCATAGTCCTCTAAATCCAAATAATGGTTCCTAGCCCTTTTGCTTATTTAAGTTATTTTTATTAGTTGTTTATTTCCGTGTTAGTTACTAGATCAAATTTCTTTGCCAAACAATACAACATTTATGTTTTTTGATAAACTTTAAGAAATAACTTGTTTATATCTTAGAAAAATTATAATTCTCCACTAATGTAGTTTCCCAAATCATAAACCAAAATAAACCATAAAACACTTTAATATATCTTTCCAAAACTTCATAAAATTTTACTTTACAAAAAAAAATTAAAATTTTAAAATAGTATTCTAAATTAATATTTATCATTGATAATCCATAAATAATATGAATAATCAATGGCCTAAAACTTTAATAGTGAAATAAAGAAATAAAATATCAATCATTTAATTAGTCCATTGGTGATGATAATAATTCTCTAGATGGCTCCCAGCTTCACGAAAATAGCTATTGGCTCAGTTCCGTCGGCCTCTAGGGGGCAAGCTCCTGCCCATATCGTCAGTGAAGCCCCAACTCCCACTGTCCAAGTGGTCCAGGCCTCACTCGATGAGGCTTTGAAGTTCTCTGAAAGTGCCCTAATCTGCCGATTCAATGGTTTTTGGCTGTGGCTGACAACTCTCCACAGTTGGATCTCAGAGGTATGGAAGCCTCTAATTCCTATTGCAATTAATATCTACCCCTATGTTAGGGGTTTCTTTATAGTAGATTTTGAAAACCCTGGAAGCAAACAATGTATTCTAGATTCCGGCCCTTGGTTTTGGGAAAATCAGGCCTATTCATGAGGCCATGGAACCCATCATTTGATCCCTAACAACATTCATAACCTCAGCACCAGTTTGGGTGAGATCGCCAAACCTACCCTTGCATCTCTGGAATTTCTCTTCGCTAAAAGCCATTGGAAATGCAATTGGGAAATTTTACTGTAGGTGCTCAGAAACAGAGGAAGATGCCAGAACCACCTATGCACGCATTTGTGTGGAAATGGAATTTAGCGTCGGATTCCCAGCCGAAGTACACCTAACAAGTAAAGACTATGTGTGGAACCAGAAACTCGATTATGAAATTGTCCTCTTTAGATGTCGATCCTGCTTTAAGACAAGTCACCTAGCCAAAAATTGCCCAAAAGCCTCCCAGAAAAATTCTGCTAGAAAAAATCACCACAGATTTACACGGTGGGAAGGAGCACAAAAAGAACACTACATTGTCATCAAAGAAGAATACTCTTGAAAAAACTTTGAATCACAAGAAATCCGGCAAGAAAGAAACAACTCTCAAGACAAGCAAGGGGAAAGCCCCGCCCAGCAACAAAAGAGTGAACTCGACAACCCCTCAAGCATCAACAGTTATGAGGATTTGAATACCGCATAAAATAAATCTTCATTTAACAGCCAAGCAAATCTCCTAGACCAAACTTCTTCTCTGACTATCTTCAAAAGGACGAACGCAATAGATCGCGAAGCTAAGACACCAATGTCCCAAGAACCAGAAGAGATGAAGGAGATGCAAGATAAAGAAAGTTGGAAGACCATAGAAAAAAAAGAAAGCTACAACACCAATCTCGCTAAGAAAGACGAGAATCCAAACAATTAGAAACTAAGAAAGAAAATTATAGGTTTGATAGACCAATTTGGTCTCAGTGGACGTTAACCACCACCACCATCATCATCTTCAATATCTAATTGATATCTAGAATAACTTTTGATTTCAAATTTTGATAGAGTAAGAAAATCGACTGAAAACAATATACTATAAGAAGAAAAAGTTGATCCATAATCCTATAATATAATAACTTTTTTAGGTTAAATTCTTATTTACTAATAAAAATAATTATTATACAAATATTATAGTCTTTATTTTTGAAATTGGTTTTTATTTTATTTTTGTGGTGGTGTGTTTTCCCGACTTGATCTATGGCCTGAGAGTCGTGATTAGGGATCTAAGCCATTCAAATCCGGCCACCAACCTTCTTGACTTCGAATTTTTAACATGTTTTCCTACCAGCAAAACTCATGAATTTTGTCTGTTCTGTTAACAAGATTGATCCTTAACCAATTGTACTACTAAAACTTGAATATTTCATTATTAAAATATAAAAATATTTATATTTTTTTTCAAATATTTATATATAATTTATATAAATAATTTTAATTTAGTTTATTTGGGAATGAGAGTCACCACAAGATTAAGCTAAGAATTTCTGTTGCAGTAAGATGAAGAAAATTAAAAACACAATTCAGATTCCTCCCCCATTGTAAAGCCATGACTAATATCTCATTGCCATCCTTACCTTTACATTAGGACGTATTAAATCCATGACTACCTTTACATTAGGACGTATTAAATCCATGACTAGTATCTCACAGCCATCCTTATCTTTACATAAAGATTTATTAAAAAAGCTTTCTAATGGGTGCATACTTTTCTATGAATTAATATAAATAGTCCAAGGGTTTCTTAAAAATAATAAAGCTCACTCCAACATTAGCGAATTAGCGAATGGTCATAACACTTTGTCAACGGTGCATAGCGGTGCATAGTACAGTTCTAGGGTAATGAGGGGTCAATTTTTTTTTGGAAAATAATAGAAATTTTGGTGTGATTTGGATAAAATTTGGTGGATTTTTTTGGAAATTTAAGTTATAGTTATTAAGCTTCAATATTTTAGGTGTTTTAGGGTTTCATGATGGTGTTGAACCTATTTCCAGCATCAAAAACATGATTCAAGCATTCCTACTATCATATTTTTTGAAAAAAAAAAAGATTCCTTTTTGGCCTTCCAAATGAAATTAATACCTCGATACACAACACCTTACAATATATATTGATTTCCACACTCTTTTATAAGAAATATATTTAAAAACCAAATCTAATTGATCAAATTACATTCCTTATTGGGTCGAGAGGCACTACAACCCAGTGTTGGGGTATATCTCACATAAAAACATAAACGTAAATGTGAACGTAAACACATAAACTTTAAGGTAAGTATAGGGTAGATCTAACCTAAAAACTTAAACATAAATGTAAACATAAACACGTACATAAATGCATAAACTTTAAGGTAAGTATGGGGTAGATCTAACCTAAAAACGTAAAGGTAAACGTAAACATAAATACATAAACACTTAAACTTTAAGGTAAGTATGGGGTAGATTTAACGTAAAAAAGTAAATGTAAATTTCAACAAAAGCACATAAACTTAAATGTAAATAAGTATGGGGTAAGTATGGGGTAAATGTAAATGTAAATTTAAACACATAAACTTAAGCACATAAATGTAAACTAAAACGAATAAGTAAAGTATGGCAGTAGATCTCACGTAAAAATGTAAAGTAAACATAAACACTTAAACATTTAACATTTAACATTTTTAATGTAATTTCGGTCCTCTTTAAAAATAAATCTAATTATTATTGTGTATAAACACAATATACATAAACTTTAAGGTAAGTATAGGGTAGATCTAACCTAAAAACTTAAACATAAATGTAAACATAAACACGTACATAAATGCATAAACTTTAAGGTAAGTATGAGGTAGATCTAACCTAAAAAAGTAAACGTAAACGTAAACATAAATACATAAACACTTAAACTTTAAGGTAAGTATGGGGTAGATTTAACGTAAAAAAGTAAATGTAAATTTCAACAAAAACACATAAACTTAAATGTAAATAAGTATGGGGTAAGTATGAGATAAATGTAAATTTAAACACTTAAACTTAAGCACATAAATGTAAATGTAAATGTAAACTAAAACGAATAAGTAAAGTATGGCAGTAGATCTCACGTAAAAATGTAAAGTAAACATAAACACTTAAACATTTAACATTTAACATTTTTAAGTATGGGATAAATGTAAATTTAAACACTTAAACTTAAACACATAAATGTAAATGTAAATGTAAACTAAAACGAATAAGTAAAGTATGGTAGTAGATCTCACGTAAAAATGTAAAGTAAACATAAACACTTAAACATTTAACATTTAACATTTTTAATGTAATCTCGGTCCTCTTTAAAAATAAATCTAATTATTATTGTGTATAAACACAATAAAAATTTAAAATATGAAGCGGTATACACTTAAACATTTAACATGTAATGTTTAACATTTAACACTTTTAATGTAATTTCGGTCCTATTTAAAAATAAATCTAATTATTATTATGTATAAACATAATATAAAAATATGAAGAAGTTCGAACACCTAAAAAAAAAGGTATGGTAAACTAAATTTAAAATCATAAAAACTAGAGTTCTCTTAATAAATAAATAAACTAGAGGTATGGTAAATAAATAAAACCTCTTTTTATATTTACTTCATAAACTTATTTATATTTACAAAAACTAAAAAGATAAGTTTTATTTAGGTGAAGCCTATGGGACAAATTATTATTAATACCATGGGCCAAATACCATATTTATAAAAGAAGTATGGTAAATAAATAAAATTATATCAAATAGGATTAGAAATCAACATCTAATTATATACCAAGTCTATGGGCCAAATATCATGGACCAAATTTTTTTTTTTTTCTCTGTAACATCTAATTCTATTAACTGGAAATCAAAATATTTTTACATATGTCAGCGGCTACAAGGGCAGGAGCCCACAAGCCATTCACATTACAAAACTGCCCCATTACTATAAAAACCGGGGAGAATCAGTGACATACAACCAATTATATTGGCTATACAAGCATACAGAGAGTGATAGACAAGACGAAAAATAGAGAAACAGAACTGGTAGCCCGGGTCCAGGGAAAGAACAGACGCCGCGTCGATGAGAGACCCAAAACTGGAATTGATGCTATCAAGCTGAGCCATGGCCAAAATGCCGGGGCAATGCTCCTGGAGCATCCACCGAAGAACCAAAAAAGGCAAACCATACAGCAAGTTATTCATTTTTCTCAGATTCTCCTTGTGTCTCCTCGACATCCTGACACGCGTCATCTTGACTGAGGGGCTCCTTGCCTTCCATCACCTTGCCTTCCGTCACCTTATCGGTGTTTCCTGCATCAGTCTCCACTTCGAATTGATCATAATCAACCAGGGGAGGGATAATGGGGGGCAGATTGACCTGCAGAACAGGTTCAGTTTCCCTCTTGATACCCAGAGAATCCTCGGCCGAGGAGCGCTCACTGCTGTGAGAGGAATTGGGAACAATGCAGGAGAGAGGGGCGACCTGGTTATCTTCTTCTGACATGATAATGGTAATCTGGGCAGAAATCAAAGGCCTGTTCAAGTTGCTCTGGAATTTAAAATGGGTGGATTGAAAGGCACTGTTAGGAATCGACTTGCGAGGAGGATTGCTGGGAGGAGGGTCCTCAGGAGAGGAAGAGAGGTTGATGGGCGAGAGCACGGGGTTGGGCCGAGGATGGACTGAGGGTCGCTTGCTACTACCAGGGCGGTCACCCGAACGAGTCCGTTTCCCTGGACGCTTCATATTACCGACAGACATGGAAAACTCAAAGGAACAGAGCCTAAACCCAGAACAATGCCCCAAATGAACCAGAGGCTCGTAAGAACAAACAAAAGGGGCTCGAGACCGAGAAGCAAAGCAGATATAACTGATATTGCATTTAATAAACCACTTACCCCAAGCCACCGAACGGGTTCCTCTGTGCAGCGCGCAGGTAAAATTGAGGTGCTGCAAATTCAAACTCGAACAGGCTTGAATCTCACCTCTGAAAACGGGCGCGTTCTCAACTTCACAACATAGATGAAGAACAAACTGAGCACTAGAAGCCTGAACATTGGAAGTGGAAAAAATGAAGGGGAACGCCATGTATATAACCCTCAATAGGCAGCTTTGGGCATCGACCTGCATTAATGGCGCCAGCCTGCCCCAACCTGCAGTCATAAAAACATTCTTCCTGCGATCAAATGAAATCTGGGGCTCCATGCTGCAAAGCAGGTGGCAGTACTTAGGACTATTAATTTGCATGAATAACATTGATGGCCAGGACATCACCCGGATCTGGGATGGACCAAATTATTATTAATACCATGCAAAAAAACATTATTAACCCTAATATTAATATTCATAATATTATTAAATCAAATATTCATATTAATATATTATAATATTAATATATTAATTTAATAACTTTTAATACAATATTAAATCTTTTATTATTAATATATATTAATATATCATGATATAAATATTAACTCTAGATATATATGGAAGGGAAGATGAAAGACATAGAGTGATAGAGGTGGAGAGATCGGGGAGCAAAAGGGAGAGATGGGGATAAAAAGAAGGAAATGGGAGAGGACAAATGAAGAGAGAGAGAGGGAGAGGAGTGAGAGAGGTAGAGAAAGGTAAGAGAGGGAGAGGGGGACATAAAGATGGAGGTGGGATGGAGAGAAGGAGACAGGGAGGGAGATAGTGAGGGGATTGGAGGGAAGAGAGAGAGATAAAGAGAGACGAGGGAAGAGAGAGGGAGGTAGGAGAGAAAGTGAGAGAGAGGAAGGATGAGAGGGAGGACTTGAGAGAGAGGAGCAGAGAGGGAGGGATAGAGAGATGGAGTTGGAGGGGGAGAGAGGGAGGGAAGAAGAAAGACATAGAGAGTGAGAAGTGGAGAGAGGGAGGGAAGAAGAAATACATAGAGAGTGAGAAGTGGAGAGAGGGAGAGGGAGTTACAAGGGAGAGATGGAGAGAGAGTGCGTATGTTTAGTGCTGAGATAAAGAGACAAAGAAGGGGAGATGGAGACAAGGGGGGAGAGAAGGAGAGAGAAGGAGAAAGGGATAGATATAGTAATATAGTTGGAGAATGAGAGAGAGAGTGATGGGCGAAGAGGGAGTATTGGGGAGAGAGAGAGAGAGAGAGAGGAGTGAGAGAGGTAGAGAAAGGTAAGAGAGGGAGAGGGGGACATAAAGATGGAGGTGGGATGGAGAGAAGGAGACAGGGAGGGAGATAGTGAGGGGATTGGAGGGAAGAGAGAGAGATAAAGAGAGACGAGGGAAGAGAGAGGGAGG
>APFE031704449.1:46274-69738 GCA_000404065.3 Pinus taeda | reverse complement strand
TAACGAATATATAAAATGATTTATTTGGCCTTAACTTGCCAATACAATTACAAGCAAGATTGTGATTTTTTGTTATTTAAAATACACTTTTGAATTCATAAATGAATTTAACAAGACGCTAAAAAACCTTGAGAAACTTTAAACTTATGATTCTTAAAATTTTGTACAAGATTTTGGGTAAAATTGACTAGAAAAATGGCAAGAAAAGATCATTTCATCTATTAGTGAGACTATGTCATATGAATATAATAATATGTTATTATTAATTAATAATATGTATATATATATATATATATATATATATATATTATATATATAATATATATTTATATTATACTATGTTTTATATATTATAATAGTATATATATATTATATATATTAGAAATAAAATTACATATATAAATAACAACAAAAGATATGGTAAGAAAAAACAAGGACAAAAAAGGACTGCAAAAGCCAAAGGGATGGAAATTTCCAGATCTATCTTCTTCAAATGACGAAGACAAAGAAATGGAAGAGAGCCAACAACAGTCAAAAGAAAAAAACTCATCAAGGCTCTGCAATGGAGGAGGGAGGAGAGAAGCAGAAGGACACAGGCAAACATGCCGAGAAAGCCATTGATTTAATAGTGATCCAAAATCCTGGAAATCAACACGAGGAAAACAACAACACGAAAGGAGCATGTAGAATAAAGCGAACACATGTTTCTAAGAGTTTGGAATCATATAAGGAAGTGTGAGAAAAATCAAAATGAGAAGGATTGGAAATTGTAATGGCCACTCCAACTTCGAGGGTTTGGCACAAAGTTCAAAGGAAAAAAGATAAAAAGGATAAAACTAGTTTATCTAGGTAATTGATAGTTTTTGGGAGCTAGGCTACACCGAGTGCTTCAAGCACACATAAATGATCTTTAGGGACAAAAAATGAATGCACTTGTGTATGTACTAATGTAACTTTTTATTCTTAATAGAAAGTTTTGATTTTTCCTCAAAAAAAAAGAAACAACTACAAAAGAAACATATATAAATTATTAATAAATAAAAACCAAAAATATATATATGCACTTAAAATAATAGGCGTGGTCTAACTAATAGACAAAATGGCCTTTTTCATGGCACTTTTTCTGGCTATTTTTAACTAAATTCGGGAAGAGAATTTTAAAAACTTGAGTTTAAGATGTTTAATGTGTAAAATTTGAGTGCCCCTGGGTTTTTTAGGGTGTTGAATTCATTTATGCCTTCAAAAATGTATTTTAAGAAACAAAATATCACAATCTTGCTTGAAATTATATTGTTGGATTCTAGTGAATAGGCCATTTCATTTGTCGAAGGAACTTAGCTCGAGTGTTATGGAACACTTTTGGTGTTCCCAGCTATGTGGGTTCAAGTCTTTGAAATAATTGGTCTACTTGGTGAAATTGTGGAAACCATATGTACGAAGTTACTAATTCCACTAAGTGAAGTGAAATCATTCCTATTTAAAAAAAATAAGAAAAATGATAATTTAAAAAGCACCATTTCATCTATAAATTAGTGTTGGAATAAGGAATTACTAGGGGGGGGGGGGGTGTGAATCAATAATAGTGAAATTTTTACTTATTTCTGGATATTCTTATAGCCCCTTTTTATATTCGGTTGGTTACGAGATCATTTATTGATAAATAAAGTGAGAAACAAGTTTAAGTATCCATGTTCATACAACCAATAACATGAGCATCACACACGTTTGACACCGGTGTTTTCACATGGAAACCAAGAGGAAAAAACCAACAAATTGTTGTTTGTTTATGATGTAAATTAAGCACCTACTTAATTACATAAGATTATTTGTGAGCAAACACTCACAAGAGGCACCGACCCCATTAGGTTAGAAAGCACCAACTTTCCAAGAGGAACCAACCTCTTTTGAATGCAGGCACCAACCTACTCTTGCCACTGTTCTACTATTTCATACAATTTTCAAACTCAAAATAGAGGCATATACATTTATATGTAAAATATCAATATGGTAGGTTGCAGACTCAACTTCTTCTCTTAGTCCACTGTTGTTACATAGAGTCCCTTTGGTCTCATGCAACTTCTCTTTGCTTGCTGGTCACAACAACATATCCTCTACACTCTACCTTCTCTCACATAGGCTCTATACTACACCCACTTCAACCCATCTCATGATGTTCTTCACACAACAATCACTTTGTTGCACACTCTTCAGCTCTTCCCACACTATTCTTCTCACAACAACACACACTGCTCTCGCTACACAACCACTCTATATTCTCTTAGTGCTTAGACCTCTCTGTCTACTCACTCAACACTCACTCCTCAACACTTCAACAATATGCTCTACTCCCCCACATTACTCGATGGAAATTGATGGTTTTGATCCACTGACGCACACTCCACAAGGCTGTCTCTACTACTTGTGTCCATACTCCCCAAGTGTACTTTGGCATGGTTCCTCTATTGTTGTTGTGTCTGTTGATTGAACTCTATCATAGCATTAAACTCAGAGATGGGATTTCAATTTATTCACTGACTTACTGCATAAGCTTCCATACTGAGAAATTAATCGCAGATATCGTGCACACTCTACCGTGATTCCCATGCTTATTTATTTCTCCATAGAGCTTGACAGCACTTTGGAAATGCCACTCTATTCCTCATTTAACTCTACCATATGTGCACATGAAGCAACTTGTTTCTTTCTCCATTCCTTCAGTTCTTCCTTTGTTAAATGTTGTCCTTGTTGCCTTGTCTCAACATCTTCTACAAATGTAGCTAACTCCATCAACCAACTCCACTGAAATGCATTTATTCTTCAGCTACCGACCCATCAATCCATTTAACTCACTGTACCTATTTAATTGGAACTCCAACATATCGTAACTCACACAAGAAAAATGTTACGATATTTCACTGCTTTGATATCCTTAGCCCCCTTGGCCCTTGGATCTTTGTGCATTTTATTTCTCATATGATTGGGCCTGTAACCATTGGATTAGTGTTATATCACAAACCCTTTGAATTGTAACTTCAACAAAGTTCCAATTGTGTCTTAGCTCCCTCTGTTCAACCCTTGGTCCCTGTGAGCTCCATACGACCATGTGCTAGGTAATATCAAAGCCCCCTTTATCGTAACTTCAAAACCATCATTTTCATAGGAGTTATGATGTTCTCATCCTCCAATATTTTGACCTCTGATATTTTGATGTCACTTCCACACGTGGTGACTCTTGAGAGGTGACACGTGTCACTCATAATTGTCCAATTGGGCCACTAAAAATACTAAAACATGATGCCACATGTCCACCATACTGTCATGTCATACTAATGTCACTAGCCACTTTAGTTTCTTAGGCCCACTAACATGCCGACATGTGTCCTATGGGAGGAGAGAGAAAAATTCCCGATTAGTCTTGGTTTTCCATAAAATCCTTTGTTAATTATGCTCGGCATTCCTCAATGCTTTAGCAATATCAGTCGCACTGGATATCGTAAGTTCTTAAAAAGTTGTTGTTAAGAAGTTCCAATATTTCAATATCCCAGACCTCTGATATTCGGATGACCTCTAATATTCTGATGGGATCTGACATTCCAATAACTCCAGCCTCCGATTTCACCTCCTCCGATGCTTTGATGCGGTTCACTCCGATGCTCTAATGTGGCCTGCTCTCAGTCTCCAATATTCTAGTCGCTAGGGTTTCAATATCAGGTTCCAATGTGCTCTGACCTCTGATATAGCCTAATATGATGTGTTGACCTCCGATATAGCCTTCTCTAATGTGATGAGCTCCGAAATTTCAACCTTCGTAGGACTTCAAGTCCCTGAACTTCGATAGACCATAAATTTTGATCCAAGAGTCCATTTTTAGACTTCCATACATCGTTGGAAATATCTTTCATATCTATTTCCAATGGAGAGGGTTTGATGTAGGATTAGAGCCCACTTTCTAGCTATAATATGGATGCAAAATCTCTACCATCCTTCGCTCCTTGAATCTTCTTCTTATAACTGAAATCCCAAACTCCCAACCATCATAGTCATAATTTTATGGTGTCTCCAGTTAGCCTACTACTGTGATGATTCTCTATGGAGTACTATAGTAACCATCGGATTCCTATTGAAATCCGATAATCATGCTAATCCTGGTTGACATCAATGCTAACACTAACACAACCACTAGCCATCCAAACACTACCAATTGTCCCACAATTAGATTGCACTAAAATAATATATTATGAAACTAATAATACACAACTATTATGAAACTAACAATACACAACTATTATGAAACTAACAATAGACAGCTACCCACTGTTATTGAATTTTGTAGCTATGATTGCTCTTCATAATTATCATTTTTATCATTGATATATTTATATGTAAAACATGTTCTTCATGCTTAAAATAAAATTCTACTATGTTTGTCAAAATGAAAATTTGAAATTTAAGTTTTGGTTTAAGGCTACTCAAGAAGACCAAGTAGGCCCTCTTCTATGAAAAATCGGCTATGCCCTAAAGTGGAATCTATTTGGCCCCCAAATAAACTATATATAAGGTCACTTGATCTCCCGGAATTTTCAATTATGATATCATCATCAAGAGTTATATGTCTTCTCCCTTATGCAAAGAAGGTCAAGGAAAAAATGAGCTCAGAGCTAGAAGAAGAATAAGAAGTGCTCGCACATGTGAAATTTTCTCTCTCTATTGTTTGCACATGTGTCTAATATATGGATAAAGTTTCTATGATATTTTTTGAATTCAAGTATGAATTCTCTGTGGTGAAGTCAGATATTTATGTGAGAGAGTTAGGACGAAATTCAATCTTATTATAGACCTTGTTGCAGACCTTTGATCAAAGTTTGTCGATGGTTGACTTGGCTTCTTGAAGGATTGTTGAAGTTATCATTTTGTTGGCAAGTTTTCCTATGACATTGACTTTGATGTCTCTCTTGTTGAATTGATTCTTTAAGGAAAGGATTGTTGGGTTTTCCCCCATGTGAGTTTTCACAGGGTAAAATGTTACGTTCTTTTGTGGTTGTCTCATTATGATCCTTATGGCATCTTTGTTTTACTATCGAGCTCCTATGTATAATTGTTTTATGATGTAAAAGAACACAAGAAATGGATTAAATTAATTAAATTCATCAGAAGTAATTATTAGTATAGAGGATTTACTAAAATTCAACATGGTATCAGAGACATAGTGAAAGAGAAACCCTGAAAAGAAGTCATCCAATCATTTGATTGATGTTTCTTCCCTCTAGGCCAAGTTTTTTCACCAAATCACTTTATAACTTGTCCCCTAACTAGGATATATCTATTAAATGGAAGAATTAGCATAGAGTGGAAAAGGATCATGTTACAGTAGGTCAAAAGTCTACTATGAAATGAACCCTTGTTTGCAAATGAGATATCATGCATTTGGGATCTAGAGCTTATATCTACCAGGTTTGAATGTTGAAGAGAATCAAAGTCCTTTTCTAAACCTCAATGCATTTGTATTCATAGATCAAACCTTAGAAGTTATGTTTATATCATGATCTTGTTCTAGAAAAAGGACCAAAGCATTATGTCTCAGTAAATCTCAATTGGCTGAAGTCCATATGCATATTAATAGAGGTTGAGCATCTTCATAAAATACTAAATTATTATAATATGTAATCTTTTTGTGATTAATGCAAAATCATCAAAGCTTAACCTTGGAACAAAGGATGGTTTGTGATGATAAATACTAGAAGACCAAATTACTTCAATAAATATCTAGCCAGTCCACATTTTTCTTTTGATATGTAGCCCTTCATGATCTAATCAAGAATTAATAAGGTGTAAGGATCAATACTTTGAAGTGTTTTCTATTAGTTCTATCATTGAAGTAATAATGATCCACTATGATGAAATAGTCATGGGAATTCAGACTTATAAGAAGTCGAGTGAGATTAATAAGCATGTAGAACAGGTTGAGCCCCTCTTTAGAACTTAAGGCCAAAATCATCAAGAAGCCTCACATGCAAAAATATCGAAAGGTTGTTGACATGATTCTAAAGGATCTGAGTTTGAAAATTTATCTAGTATATCTTAAAAGGCCGAGGATCCAAGCTCCTATCACATTGAAATCCAAATGCATATTATCTTTAAATCCTTGCTAGTGAATGTTTACAGGATTTGATTGCTCCTCAAAAAGTCTTCAGGAAATAAATTTGCTACCCTCCAAATTTCGATGCCTACTCCATGCAAGCAAATTAGATTCTCTAAAATACAAGTTGCTTGTATATCCATACAAACGTTCCTATCAAATAATATGCTACCTTGTGAAAAATATTTTGTCAAATGCGCAAGAAGATGATTTGTATCTAATTTCAAAAAGTTAAGATGGTCATTTAGAGGTAAACCCCTTGAAACCCTTGTCACTAATCAAGATCTGATAACTAGTGTTTCTACCATCACAAGGACTGGTGAAAAGTGTGAAAATATTCTAAGCTTAAAATGAAAAAGAAGTCGAGTTCCTTTCCACAGCTTGAAGAATAAGGTTCTATTGACGATGCTGGACCCGCCAACATGTCAGGGGATCTCTTTGGTACGAAGTACCAATTAGAACTTAGACCATTTGGTGTAGGAGTCCCAACAGTGGGTCGTATGGTAATGCCTTGACTATAATTTCGCACAAAGGTAAGTAATATAACTTTGTTGGTACCAAGGGTGTGGCATATGCAATAAGCCAAGGAAGGTGCTTGAGAGGTTCTAACACACGGGGGTTGAGATGAGTGTGCCCCTTGGAAACCTATGATAGAACGAAGTTAAGAAGGGAACACATGAGAAAGGATTAATCACAACATGGAAGGTAGGTTAGCTAGCAATCCAAAGTGATGGTTAAACCAACAACACATTTAATAAACATTCATACATATATACATAGAAATAGCTATACATGCATGCGTAAGAAAACAAATACATATATCATTTGGAGTAAACAGATAGCTGAAATAAAATACAACATATGCGTGAAACTTGTTGGATCTTTTTATATGAAGAAGTGTAAGTTCAAGTCCAACAATACATCCATGTCCATCCACTAGTTATGACAGAGGAACGTTACAGCCACAACCGCCTGCTCCTCCAAAGAGATGTACTAGTTGTGCGTAGTGGAGAAGCCAAGGATTATTACAATACTGTCTAAGCTCTCTCTAAGATAGTCCTATCAGAAGCTTGGCTGACCAAAATCCTTTATAATGAGTTATGAGGGACTATTTAGAGAAAAGGGTGGGGTGACCCTTAACATTCCCCTTTGTTATAGTTCATCTACCCTCATGACTGTTAATCTACTCCATGACTGTTACATCCAACTATCGACACTTGAACTTGCACTTGACAAGATGTTACATTACAACACACATGTACCCACATGAGATAGAAATGGCTTGAGAAAGCCATGCAAGACATCACTATGACTCGGACAACCACAGGAAGTCCAACTCTTCAACATCCTCATGATGATCAATAGTAGCGTACTAATGCCAAGATTGATAGTCCATGATGGTGTCTGTGTACTCCAAGATGACATCTTTCTGGAACTTGACTCTTGCCTCCATAACATCTGGGTACACTTCTCGGGCTCCTCTATCCAACTCGTCTGAAACCATGTGCATCATTTTCTTCAACGTGGATCGACTAGAAACATACTTGTGCATGGTGTCTACACTAATCGGCAAGTATGGGTTGGTGGCTATGCACATCAACTCGTCAAAGTACGAGTCAAGATCTATTTAGACCTGTTCCTTTGTCTTCACCTGGGTGAGAGTCCCAATAGATGGGATCACATGTGCATGCACCACAACATCCATACTCTTGAATACATGTGCATGGTAAGCCTGTAGACTAGTGATGAGCTACGAGAGCTCTTCATAGTTTTGGATCTGACTCCAGATGCATGCCTTCAGCTCGAATGCTTAGGCTTCATCATCTTAGGCAAGTGAAGTGGGGCTCCCTTGTATCTCATCGTCCATGTTTTCATATAATCAACAACAACATGCACATTCGACAAGATACATGCTCTTCTAGCACATCGTTGGTGCCATCTGTTGAGATGGACGACTGCCTTATGCATGGTACCAAACTTTGAATACAAGGCCCGCATAACTGTGTCAAGGGACAATACATCATCTAGTATTGCCTTATTTAGTTATGCTCGAGTAGACGATGTCACCAACTCTCCTCCTTGCTTTGCCCTTTGTAGCTCCTTAGCCATTCACTCATTCTCAGCTATTAGAAAGCGAACACTTGAGCTAGTGGCTTCGACATATGCTCTAGTGGCATCAACCAAGGCTATTGGGTGTTTGTGCATGTCATAAATGATCATTTGTTCCTCATACTATGCAGGAGATGTATGATCTTCCATACTTGACATTCTGTGGGATTGCACAAATCTATGTTGAGACTCGTCAAATGAGATGTTGTGCATCTCTCCTTCTGGTTGATCTCCAAGGATCTTTGTGTCTCCTTGGTCACTTGGGACTTTCTCATATTCTGGATGTGGTGAAGCTGGTGGGTCAACCTCTTGGCGGTGAGTCATGAGGTCAATGTCCTACTCTGACTCCTGCTGCTCCAAGTCCGTATCAATCTGTTCAAGTGCTCGGTTTATTTTTGGAGCAAAGTCCTACTCCTGCGATGGTTTTCCCTGTTTGCTTGATGCCAGCTATTCTGATGAGTCCACTACCTGTACGAGTGTTGTTTCATCCGTCTGCACATGTTGTGCCCCCTGCTGTACCTATTTCTACCGTGCTTCCCTCTCCTGTTTGCGAAACTCCTGTTCCTTTCAGAGTTTCTTCTTAAACTCATGTAACTCCTTCTTCGTTTCTTCCATTCTTCGTTTCTTTCTCTGCCTTTGCACATTTATCTTGTCACGTTGTTACCTCTTTTCCTCTATGGCCATAGCTGCTTTCTCCAGTAGTGGATTTTCTCAAAACTTGGAGATTTTCTCTTCCTCCATGCAATAAAAAATCTTCCTCTTTCCCTTGTCGCATGTTGGTATGTTCACCTCTATTGCTGCTACTACTTCTGGTGCTCTCTGGGATGCTGCTTCATGTTGCTTCACTAACCATTCCATAGCGAAGCTGACCGGTTCATTGAGTCTAGAGGAGTTGTAACAATATCTCCATGGGTTCTCCTCCGTCTAATGACATGCCCCATGGATCCAGTTGAATTGTACTCTCGCGCAGTGATCTTTCACAAGACAATGCGGGGCATATAGATTGTAACTTCGAAGGTCAAATGGATACTTCTTCATCCGTTATGCTTCAACATCCAAATGATTGAAACTCTGGATCTCGTATAACCCGATGTGTAGCAGAAGAGCAGGCTAAGGTTCCTTCTTCTTCTGGTGCAGCCTAGCTATCAATCTTGCTGAGATGTGATATTCTACTTCCTGCATGACGAGTATGTCCAAGGAAAACTTAGTAGCACATGCAGAGGCTTCTCTGCGTTGTGTATCCATTTGAAGGTGTTGGACAGTGAGGCATACCAATCAGCTATGTCTATCAGTGCCTTCATTGTTGCATTCGACATGTAGGGTGGATCCTGTTCGAATATTATCTTGTAGATCGGGGTGAAAAAATGATTGGACAATCATGTGATAACTCCTCTAAAGCTGCATTCAGACAACATCTTACAATAAGTGTTCACTGTAGTCTCCGCTGGTGACCATGCCCACTTCAACCTCAGGAACTCCTGTTGGGCATAGACTACATCCAAGATGTAGGCGGACATGTATATTTCTACTTGCATACCTTTGGGTGGCTGTTGAGCCCTTGTTACCCATTCCTTTAGCTAATGAGCCAACATGCTAGACTAGTTGCATACGTTTCCTTCTCTGGCCAGTTGCTCCAGTGCGACCACCCAACTCTGTGGGAAGGTTTTCATACTTTCTTGGCCATACAGTCAACATGCAAAGATGACCAAGTATTGATACGCCTTCTGTAGTAATTTCATCTTGTATATTTGGTTGGGTGTCATCTTGATCTAGCCTACTCCTTTACCCAGTTCTTTAGAATCTCTCTAGAGTTGGCATTGCTACTCGGTAAGCTGAAGGGAGTCTCCATGATAGTCACGGGCTCTGACATCTGATACATCTCATCATAATCATGTGCCCTAAAGGTTGCAATCTTTGTCCCGCTAACATTGCTCAAGGTCATCGTCTTGGGATTAGTGTGCAAGACGATCCAATGTATCATGTCTGCGCATGGGAATGCGAGGTATCTGCATGCAATCGGTACAAGTTGGATTGGTGGATGTTCACGTATAACTGGCGGTCTTCGAGGTCTTCCCCAAATGTTCCTACAAATGCATAATTGACCTCTTGCCATTTCAGCTTGATGTCCTTGTCTAGAATCATCTGGTATCATCATAAATCGATAGACTTGCGGACACTCGCTCAACTACTGCTCCAGTTGCACTTCCATCAGTGTCCTTTGATCCTGCTCCCTTGGAGGCCATTGATCCTGAATTGTTACAAGGCGTATGAACACCTGTTAGATCTGGAGACAAAGAAACATGCATGGAAAGAAATCTATCAGCGAAAACCATAGCAAATTCGGGAGAGACATAACACATACGTAGTGATTTTTTTTTTTTTTTTTTGTAACAGAGGAATCGGCAACTGGGACAGCCTCGCAACTCGCGTGACATGGGGTCGATTCTGGCCGCCACCACTATAACCTCTGGGTTTCGCGCCTTGCCCACTATAACGCGTCACCAATGTTAGTCCGGGGGATTTGAACTCGTGACCTTCAATACGGAGTCCGCTTACTACAAACTTCACCTCCATGTGATTACCAACTCGCCTACCCCCGTGGGGCTAACACATACGTAGTGATTGATTGGCAAGGATTGCACAATTTCTTTTGGGAGGTTGGGAGGCTGGTTGCCAGACTTGCACAAAAGAAATCTAGGCTGTCTTGGAGGCATGACTGGCTACTAGAATTGCACAATGCCCAATCCAAGCTGACTATTGACTGTTGGAATAACACAATGCACAATTTCTGCTGCAGTGACTGCATTGTGCAATTTTCTGGGCCAGCAGTCACTATCCCTTAGAATTGCATAAAGCAAGCCTCGGGGACAGTTACTAGGAAGAAATGTACATTTCCTGAGGGGAAGACAAAGCCTTCCCTCTCAGGATTGTGCAATGCTGCCTTGGTGAGGCAGAGTCTAGGCCAAGCCTACCTAGACTCGCAGATGGGTAACTGAAAGAAAATGTGAAAGTGAATGCACGAAGATATTGAGTGTAAGTAGAAGCAAATGGTCATGCATGAAATAGTGAATGAAAGATTCATAAAATGAAACAACATGCATGTGGGTGAAGTGGGTCACCGAATCAACGACGATTCATCCAAAATAGTTTCATGCATGCAACAACAGTGAGATACTAACGAAAATTGAAATGGTTCTAGTACAAGCTAGTATGCATGTAAACGGCAACAAGTGTTCAAATAAATCAGGCAAACATCACTCACATAAGTGAAAACACAAAAAGCAATAGAAATGTTGCAAATGACAAGTTGAGACCACTTACCTGTGAATAGGTGAGCTGGATGTGTCAAAGAGTCTTGGATATGTTGTGGGATGTCAAATCTCCAAGACCAATGTGAAGAAATGGGCTCTAAAGCATTGAATAAATAAGTTTGATGCTCATGATGCACATGCCACAAATATAGGAAAGAGCGACACTTGGAGGAAATATTCTAAAATGGTCTTTGCATGTAACCTCGAGTTGCTAAAAATAGCTCCTTGTTATAGACATATTTTGGCACTGCAACCCCAATCAAATATGTTGATAAACCAAGGGCTCTCAAACCCCTAAAAGTGTTGTTTCAAACCCTAAAGAATCAAGGTCAACTGATTACATCATTTCCCATAAGTTCTACCTGAAAAACTACTTAGAACTAGTCAAAACTAGACCATACAGACTGCTCCATGTTGAGGGTGTGATGCATCTCACCTGTTACACACAAGTGGTGCGATGCATACTGAAAAGCCCTTCTGTAGGGTGCGATGAGTGAGAGAGAACATATGGTAGAGGCAGTTTGCTAGGTGGAAACTCAAAGAATCTTCTAGAAACTGCTCATTTGACACTTGCCTCTCTGTATTCGCCCAGGGATGAGTAAGAGATCATGAAATATCCAAGTGGAACTAAGAAATATCAGTGAAATGACACTAATCAAAATCCCAGAAGCTGACTCACCCCCTTGCAAACATATATATATATGGATCCTTCATCCTAGAGATCCAGAGGCTGGAATTTTGTATTTTGTAAGGAAGTGTTGTTGGTTTCTCAATGAAACATTGTATTGTTGGGTGATCTAGCTTTTCATGAGGTGAAGAGGGATTTCATGCTAGGAGGATGGCCTTGGATTAGACAGCTGGGTTGTAATCCTCTCTTCTACTACTTCTATCAATAAAGCTATTTGAGTTTTCCTCCATATGCTTGCTTATTTTTGAATCTTGTATTTGTGTATGCATTTGTATGGTTAATGTACATTTGATTCTACATTGTTTATGGTATCATAGATCTCTATGCTTTGATGGTATTTCGCTGCTTTGACTCTACAAGTGTTCTTTGAAGTGAGACAAGTGAGAAAGGAGTGGCGAAGCTCTATCAAAGGAGAGAGGAAACAAGCAAGGAGCCAAGCGAAAGACTAAGGTTGGTGCTTGTAAGGACTCTGGACATCACATATCTCCACAATGGTATGATATTGTCCACTTTGGGCCTAAGCCCTCATGGATTGCTTTTGGAATTACCCCTAAAAGGCCTCATACCAATGGAGATATTTGTCCATCCTTATATACCCATGATCCTCCCCACTTCTAGTCAATGTGGGACTTTGGTTGTATCCCCAACAATCCTCCCCTCGAAAAAAGGACCATCGAGCCTCCCCAACAATCCTCCCCTCGAATAAAGGACCATCAAGCCTCCCCTCAAACGATTATCCATCTGTCCACTCTCTACCAACTAGGATTCTCCGCTCCAATGCATTGGAAGCACACGCCTTACATGGAGCACCACATGCCTCGAGAGCTTGCTCTATCCCAGGTCAACTCCTCTTCACCGTGTTGGGACTAGGACACATCCATGAAGAATCCAGAGCACATCGCCTATCTAACCAAGCTCATCCACGGATGCCATCGTGATATTACCAGGGCCCACCACCTTCGTTCGACATTCTGAGGATTCATCCACTTGGCTAACTTTGGGGCATGGCTCTAATACCACTTGTAAGGACTCTAGACATCACATATCTCCACAATGGTATGATATTGTCCACTTTGGGCCTAAGCCCTCATGGATTTGCTTTTGGACTTACCCCCAAAAGGCCTTATACCAATGGAGATATTTGTCCATGCTTATATACCCATGATCCTCCCCACTTCTAGTCAATGTGGGACTTTGTTCGTATACCCAACAATACTCTCTGCTTCTCTCTCATCTATCTCCCTTAAGGGAAAACACAAGTTACTTTGAATTGTTTGTTTCTAAGATAGCTACCCGTCTTAGTGGGACTAGCAGATCTGAATAGACACTAGTTTTCTTGGAAACACTCCCTAAATCAAGGGATTCTTTTTTGCATGTTGCCTTTTGCTATTCCAGGAAAAAGAAGCCCATGCATACAAGTCAAGTTTCCTTGATCTCGAGTGGAACTGGTTAACCCAACTACACATGCAAGAGCATTCTCAAAAACTAGGAAAAAATGTGCATTTTTGGAAGGGAGCTGGGCTGGCTGCCCCAGAGATTTACGCAATTTGTGGGTAGAGCAGCTAATTACTGCCCAGGATTATGCAATTTTTGGGCTCAGTATCCCTGTTGGGAGGAATTGCCCAATTGTTTGGATGAAGCTTGACTGGCAGATTTGTGCAATTCTAGAGCCCATTAGGTTGCCAGACATAATTGTGTAATTTATGGAGGGAAGATTGGCCACTCTCCAAAATTGCGCAATTTCTTGAGGGAGATGCTCAGCCTGTAGCTAGATCAAGTCTGGAGAAATAACCTGTGAGAGGAATGCAACAAGCTTTGATAGATAGGCTGTCTTTCTGCAAGAAAACCATTGAAGCTTGTGTACTTGATGAAGAAAGACATGTTGTCGTGAAAGGTTGGTAGGGAGGCTCCAAAACGAAACTAAGGAAAAATTTTGGAGGGTGGTTGTAGCCGCTATAACACTTGGTGACACACTGGTAGAAATCTAGTTCTCTGAATGGACCTTGTTCATGAAAAACAAGTCTAACTCCTCCGGAAGTATTGTTCAGTTCTTAGTTCGTCTTGGTTTCACACTAGCCTGATTGTAAGATGTAGCATCTACCAAGCTCTTGGTTGATTGACACACATTCCAAGCCAAGTCAACATAGTTTTTTCGATTGGGGTTGAGGGGTATATTGGTGCACAAGTAGTATAATCGTCAGAGTCTTAGTTTCATCTCTGGTGTTGCTCCTCTGCCAGCTGGCCTGGATAGTACCCCAGTGGAGTCACGTAGGAACACAAGCATTACTCCACTGCCAGTGAACCTGGTCAGTTCCATAGTGGAGTTACTTGCATCACCTCTCTACGTAGGAAGCCTTTCTCTTCTTTTTCCTTATTCATTTTTCATTTTTGAAAATTTTCATTTTTTTTATTTCTTCTTATTTTCTCATAATTGGGAATAACACTTATTCATTTTAGAGGTAGAAGAGGGATCCTGACTTATTGAGAGCAGAAGAGGTTGTTCCTTCAGAGAGGTAGTTATTATATACCTCTGATGTTCTTGTTAAGGTTTTCCCCTCACCTTACTCTATTTGATTGAGTTGACAAGGGTTAACCCAAAAACAACCGACTAGAGTAGGTGACACTAGTTAGCATGCAAGCATTGTGTTTTCTCCAAGGTTCATTTTGAACAGTAAGTATTTTCCTTCAACATATCATGGACTAAAAGTAACAAGTTATTCATATAGAGGCAGGATGACAGATAACCAAGTAGTGATAGCAGTACAAGACCTCTTGTACTTTACCCATCTTGTTTCAAGATTCATACATGGTTTCATGCGAAACTAACCTATGAACAAAACAAGAAAAAAAACAACAAATCAAAGAAGAAGTCGAAAAAAATGTGAAAGTAAAGTAGGAAAACAAGCAAGCAAACAAACAAGTGAAGTAGGTAAGCAAACAAGCATGAAAGAAAACGAACTGAAAGCAAAAACTACTCCTACTCCTAAGCTAACAGTGCATGGGGCTGATCACATGAAGTGATATTTCCAATGCAGCCACCGGTGCATTGGTTGACCCATATTGTTGAAGGCTTGGTCCACGAGCAACCCAGTTGTGTGAACCAGCAAAAAAGAAAGATATAACAATGAAGACAAACACGCCTCATGTTTAAAATTGTCCACAGTACATAAGTGAATGTAAGTACATGACAAGTAGCCCGTGGGCTTATCATGGTTTTGTGCGACACTGTGTGCAGCTTTGAATCATACACATACTCTTGACTGTGACATGCAAGCAAACGAAAGAAATAAAGACAACTTGCGTCGTGCATGTGTGCTTACAATGTAAGATTCCTCATGTTGTTCGAGTGGAGGAAGCATGACCTGTGTGTGATATTGACCTTTAATGCATACAGATGAGTGATGAGGAGCCTCGAGTGATTGAAAAATTTCCTGATCAGAAGTGAAACCAACCTCAAGAGAGCAAGGACCTGACATAACCATGAGCTCGAGCTGAAGTGCCTCAACATTATTGGGTGTTTTGACTTCATTGTCAGATAGATAATCATAAACTGGTGGCTTCGAAAAATCAACTGTGATAGAATCATGATCATGATCGAATATGGAAGTAAATGGATCATGATAGCCATGATAAGAAAAATCAATGTTTTCATCGGTATCCTCATGATTTGATGAATCAAATAGAGGGGTATATCAAAAGCGAACCAATTCACCGTCTGTGTTTCCAGAAAAGGTAGATGAAAAATCAAGTGGATTTTTAATGACTAATTCATCCTCTCCATTGTCGAATGATGGTTTGAAATTTGGTGTGTCCTACGAGTGATCAACAATGGGTGCATCTGTAGATGAAGATACACATGCGAAATCATGGATGGAAAGTCCACCAAAAATGTCAGGAAAGAATGGAGGGGACTCAGACGGAGGGGAGTCATCCTTCATTGAGTGTTCATGCTCAAGCTCCCAGTCATATTCTTCATGAATGATAATGCATGTTGGTTGTGCAACACCATCTCTGTTGATGGCTTGGTCCTCGTTCACAACAAGTGTATAGTTCGGAATGGAAGAACACAAGACAACATCATTCAGAGGATTAGCCGAGTATGAAGAAGGAGATTGTGGTACAAAATTCATATGACAACTCAATGGACTCATAACTAAATCTGTGTGAAAATTAAGCGAAGTGATGTTGGGAAAACATGACAGTTGAACATATGTGTGAGCAAAGTCTCCCACATCACTCTGCAGTGGTGGAGTTGTTTGATGAGGGGACGACGAACAATCATTTGTGACAGTTACTATATCTGTCTATGATTGCACACTTTCATCACTGAAGAATACTAAGCGAGGTTTGATTTCAAACTTATTATTGGGATGAGAATATTTCTTAAGGAAATACTCGAATCGTTCCCAAATATGAAAAAAAATTCATCTGGCTCTTTAGAGCTTGAAACTGTAAATCACGGAAGTGTTGCCAAAATCCATAGGCGATTCATGCAGAGCCTTCCATTGTTGTAGCTATTTTTGGTCAAGATGGTATGGATCAAAATGATAGAAAGTGTCTTCAATGAGATCACAAAAGTGCTCAAGTGAGATGTCTTCTAGGTAGTAAGTATAGCAATTGATACATTCCATTACTTCTGGATTCCTTTGAAGTATATATTGACCTTTACTTGAAGTTGTCATTGTTGGAAACCCATGGCTAACCAAGCAAGCTTGTAGTCCATATAATGGGTTGGGTGCAGTTTGTATTAGTTAAGGGCACTGTTCAAAACCCTAAACCAAAACCCTACCCCCCCAACAGAAACAAAAAACACTAGCCCTGTTCATTGTTAAGGGATATCATAAATTCAAGTTTTGCTAGGTTAGTTATTTTTTTATGTTTTTTTTCAAGGTGAGGGGGGTGGGGGTGAATAGAGCTTATGTTAAAAAAGTTGTGGCCATATGATACAACTTAAGTTTACTAAAAATATATAGTCCTGGCCAAGCATAACCTGGAATCCTTAGTTAAGGATGAACGAGTAAAAATACTATGGAGGCCTACCTATATCTGCTTCATAGAATTCCATAGGTATATTGCATAACATACTGGCATAATAGAAACAAACTCAACAAAACATACTAGGTTACTAAAAAAAGGTAAAAACGTAATGTTCGTTTTGCGCTTTAGTTACTTGGTCCACATGACATGCTAGGGCTTCATATTTCACAATTGTGGATCCAATATCAATGTAGATAGCCACATGATTTTCTTCAGTGGGGCTTTTCAGTAGCTTTGAGATATGACCACTTAGGGTGTATCCATAGAATGAGGTGGGCCAGAGGAGGTAGAGTCTACAAAGGTGTTGCTTAAGTTGAGAGCGGGAGATCACTTAACCTCTAGGTGGAGGTTGAAGTGAACCAATGTGCACCCAACCATCATTTATAAAGACTCCATAATTGAAGCCACTTTCAACTGGTTCCCTCTAAAATGGTCATGGAGGCCCAAGGTTCAGCCTCCCATTTCTTCAAATTAAAAATATGATTTGATGTTTGGGGCATGCATTATATAATTGGTCTTGGTGTATTTGGATGTGGATGGAAATTTGGGGCAAGCATTATTGCTGAAATAGGTCCTATAAGTCAATTTTTTTATGCCACCATTGTCAATAATGCATCAGCCCAAGAGAATTTTATTTTGATGGCTATCACTAAAAAATGCCTCACTATTTATGCATGAGTAGTCATTGATCAAGTTTAGAATGACAATTATTAACCAATTGTTTGGTCTTGATTCATCTCTTCCTTCATTGTCACTATGAGTTCAACCTTTCGCACCTTTCTAGATTTAGACATTCTACACTTGAATGCAAGAATTAAGAAAATGTTACATTTCAACAAAAAGCAAAGGTGGGCACCAAAAAAATTGTTCCCAGCATGTTATTAGCATGGGTGTTGAGTCTCATTTTCTAGTATATTACCAGCAATAAATGAATTGTTTACTACGTGGAGAAATAACCAGCACAGAGAAGAAGTAAAAGAGTTCCCATTTATGCAAATAAAAGATGCAAAGAGGATGCAGAAGGAGGCATTATATGCAACTACAAGACAACATTCAACCATCCCCGAGGCATTGGAAATATTGATATATCTGCATTACTCTAGATAATTTAATGTTTGAAGCTTAAGGGTTTTGAGGTCTTTACACCAGTTATTTTTCCATCCTTGCAAGGGAAGTCCCATTTGCCGAGCTTCAGGGTATAAGAAGCACCAAAATACGGAAGTGAGTGCACCAGTGCAACTGTCTGTACATAATTACATCACTTATACCATCCTCTTCTCAGGATTCCATCCAAAAATTTCCATAATTGATTTTAGGCCCGACTATTCTATGGTTGGGTGTGCAAGTGGCTATGAATACCACTTAAGGAAGTTTTGTTTTACCTTACTCCAGAAATCTTGACCAAGGAACATCACTGACTAAGGGGGGTGGGATCATTTGTAGAATTATTGTTGAATTGAAATAATGTCCAAGATTTGCTTTTGAGCTGACCTTATTGTTGTAGCTTTTATAATGATGTGCAATATGCCCACATGGATAGACTTTGCTGGAAATTGTTCACTTTGTACCTTCTTCTGGCATCTCTTTCACATCAACAAGAGCATATACAAAATTGGATCCTGTGGACCTTTACACACAGTACAAATTTCTAGTTTATGCCAACACTCCTATTTTATCATCTAGCATATGGAAAATGAATTCTATGAGATATTAACCAAGCCAACATATAGTAACAGGGAAAAATGCTTCTTTAGAAGCGTTGTAACCCGTGACCCCTGTCAGGTCTACAATCATGATTTAGGGGTGCTTATCGCCTACAAAAATGACTTACAAAGTTAAAGCAGTTACCTTCTTTGGATATTGGTGACAATATGCAGAGGTGTTAAGAAAAACTTATCATTGCCTTGATATGATGATATTGCAGAGATATTGTGTTCAACCAACAGTTATATCAGAACACTGGTTCAGATCTGATTTCTATACCCAGATTTGAAAAGAACATTTTCATCATGTTGCAAAGGCATAACTCATTTTTGAAAGTTTCTTATTTTTGAAGGTTGGTTGGTTAAAAACCTTGAAGGACCACATTAGAGGAGCACTCCATCCGTGCACATGGATCACTAGTTTAATGCAAATATTTTGGAGCTTGGAGGTGGCCACATTTTGAGGAAGTTGTAGCTTGCACTTGAGATCCTTTTTATGAGGAGTTGGTTAACATGAAGAAGAATACCCAAGCTTTAAGGGATACAAGGCAACTGTCATATTCTCCAAGGTCAAAGAGTCAATAAGAAGTAAAGTGCTCCATGCCTAAGGGATACAAGGGTGATTTAATATTAATATATGATTTGAGTTTTTTAAGGATCGCCCTAGATATAAGGATGATTGTAACCTTTTTCAGTTGTTAGCACAAATCTCAAGAAGTTATGCCTTTGAAATGCCATAAAAAATTTCAATTAATGTTTCACAATTCTGAAATGCCATATAAAATGGCAGGTGGAATTTCAAGGAAAAATGGGCACATCTTAATCTGGTTTAACTGTGTTTTGATAGGGAAATTGACCATAGGAACCAGCCCAAGTGATTTAAATTGGCATTGACATAAATTTTGACACTAATTTCACATTGAATAAGCTTCTAGAAAATCCTGACACCATGTCTTTGTTCTAAATACAATTTACCACTTCTTATTTCCTCACACTTTCTTCCAGACCATTTGAGAAAACACTAGTACAAAATGGCTAATTAGTTACTAAAAAAAAACTGGAATTTTCATATAAATGACCATTTTTCAGTCGGTGACCAGTAGTAGCTAATTTACAGTATCTTATAATGCGACCAACTTTTAGTCATCTTTAGCTTAGTCATTAATTGGTTGTCTCAATTTTATTGTCTAGTAGTATTTAGTCATAAATTTTGTCATTAATTTAGTCATTAATTGTCACAATTAATGACCAAATATACAACAAAATATACTACTATATGATCACTGTAGAAAACTGATTAATGACCAAAGAAATATGACCAAAATGTTGGTCATATTATAAGATACTGTAAATTAGCTACTAATAGTCATATATATGTAAAATTTAGTCATCGCTTAAAACCAATTAAATGACCAAAGAAATATGACTAAATTTTGGTCATGTTATAAGATACTGTAAATTAGCTACTAGTAGTCATATATATGCAAAATGTAGTCGTAATTTGTATTCACAAATTTATCAATTGTAGTAGTCATTTATCTTTTATTGGTAGTTTCATATTCATTATATAAGCAACTAATTTAGTAGTTTATATTCATTTCATTTACTTTCATTAATAATCATTATAAATGACTAATTTAGTGATATATTCATTTTACTTGTGTTCATAATTAATTAGTATAAACTATTAATTTAATAGTTTTAGATTAATTTTGTGTTCATTATCAATGAACATAAATTAATTAGTATGACTTTGTGACTAAATTAAAGAAAAAATCATACAATGTGCATGTTCATCTAATATGAAAACACAAAGTTACATATGTTAATTACAATACTAAACAATATCAATTGTAACTATAAATAATTTCAACCACAAAAAATATATTATATGAAATGTCAAGTATTACAATATGAGTTTCCAACTTAATATTGGCTGGACTATAATTTACATGTGAAATATTGTTTCATCACTTTAAAACATTATCATTGTGTTGCCAAGGCAATATTGCACGTGAATTCACCAACTATGAAGACTTGATCATTAGTCTCTATGTGCATGCGTTATGTGGGATATTGTCTCTAAGGGTATCACTAGACTGATTCTCTTCTCTATCTCTTTTTTCATTTTTCGCTCCAGTGTTATTGTTCTCCTCTTTCTTCAATTCTTGTGTTATACAAAAAATTGTCAACATGACGTTCTACAGTTTGTGTGAGTCCATCAACACTCATATACATACCTCCTTTGCAAGTCTTAAGCCTCATTTCTTCATGTCAAGCCTTGAAAATGGGAGAAAGACCTTAAAAATATCTCAAATCTTGGTTTCACACTTTCTCCTAGCATTGCCTGTGGTGTCGCACCCAATGGTCATGTTTCCTGTGAACTTGACCGCTCTGTCTGTTGAGTAATGGGTGCAAACCCCTGTAAAAGTTAAAAAGGCATGAGTTCATTCTTAAAAACTCAACTTGGGTCACTTCTGGACACTTCTAGAAGGAATATTGCGCTGGCAAGTCCGCTACACCTTGGTTCATCCATTCCATAACTAAGGGAGCTAACTCCATGATATGAGGTGCTTATCCCATTGAAGGAGGAAATTATCCCTTCAATGGTGGATCTGCAACTTCCTCCATTTGCATTATAAATTCAAGCATTGGGTTGGTTGTAGGGGAGGTTGAAAGCTGAAGATTCTTGAGGGTATATGCTGTTGGAAATTAGACTTCATTTTTGAGCTTGTGAGAGGAGAGATCACATACCTTTCATTTCATTTGGGAAGTGAGTGAGGCTTGTCAAAGTAGAGGAGACTCCTGTTGGACCCTGGAAAGAACTTGTGCAACATCAAGGCAAAGGTTGTAAGGTTCTTTTATTCATAAAGTTAATACAATCAAGTTTTCTTTTCTCAATGAACTGTCTCTAATGGTTTATTTTATGAGCTCCTTGATCTTCATAATGAACATGTTTTATTATAATATCTATGCAGGTGTTCTTTGATGTGTGTTTGTTTGTGTATGCAGGTTATTAAAAGGGAAATGCTTGAAGCTGTTGAAACAAATCTGCCACAAACAAGCATTGGACCGAGGTAGGCTCTATTACACCTCTTAGTTTTCATTTATGAATTGAAACATTTTTAGAGAAAAGTAGATTTGTTTATGCTCCTTGTTGCTAGATATCATTCGATACTAGGGAGATCGGTCTTGTCCGCAAGAACGATTTATCCGGCCAACAAATTGGCGACTCCACTGGGGACGGGATTTGATTGTTTAATTTTCCTTTATCTTTGATTCGAGAAACTTGCTTTTTTGTTTCTGCTTTTTACTTGATGTGTGTGGGATTGGGTACTTTGTCCGTCCTGGATTGATTTTTTCTTTTTTTAGAAATTTTTACAGGGACCGCACGTTCTGTTTAGGTTACAGTGCGGACTTGTCCGCACTGTTACTTTAGTGCACAGAGCGGTACCTCACCTAGTTCTATTGGGGGCCTATGGACCCTGTCAAAATTTTTGAAAATCTTAAAATCTTTTCATCCAGTTAAGTTTAGGTTCTTTTTATTGCTTTTAGTCTACCCAGATCTGCATGTGTCCTGTCAAAAAGCCTTGTTTATGAGTTTCTTTCAGTAAATTCTTCCTCTCATCAATATTCATTACGTTAATTGGGTGTTTTGAGTCTCTTTTTTGAGAAATTCTTAATTTGATTTCCTTTGGTCATTACTTGGAGGGGGCTAAATTGTGTATGAGTGTTAATCGCCTTTGAGTGTCTTTATTTTTTGATCTTTGGAACTCTCATCCAATTTTCTTGACTTGCACTTGATTGGTTCTTAGATTACATTAGAATAATCTTGTGTTTGAGAATTCTCTTGCATAGATCACATTTGCATGTTCAAAATTCTCATTTTCAGAATATGAATGAAAAATGTGTATAGATTACATTTGCATACTTTTCAAGTGAATTGTGCATAGATTACAATTACATAGTTTACATTCTGAAAAAGCAATCGTAGATTTAGATCATTTTTCTTTGGTTTGAATTTACATATTTTTATGCTTGTTTTAAACACACAAAAATAAAAATAAAAATCTATTTTGGATTTGATTTGCATTAGTTTTTCTTGATGAAATTAGTGCATTAGAGAATTTCTTATATTTTCTCTTAGTGATCAATTTTTTTCATTGTTAGAAGTGAATGGAAACTCTCTCCTTACTTTAGTTAGGATTCATCGAATTGAAAAGATTACATTATCATATTCGACTGCATTCAGTTTTGGGTCGGGTCATAACACCATTGGTTTCATATCCATTTACCCTTTTGAGTAATAACAACCTAAATAACATAGCGCTTAATTAAAATTCATCTAGTAATTTTTACTTTTTTAGGGCTCTTTCCACCAATCTAGCTTAAGCTAGTGTCTTGGAATAGGTTTTAGTTAACTCTCCAAGACAGTAAAACAAACAAGTAGTCGATCTTGCGGTAGGGAGAAATTCCAATT
>APFE031704449.1:25001-46254 GCA_000404065.3 Pinus taeda | reverse complement strand
TGAATTGTTAATTTTAGTTTTAAATTGTTAATAAAATTCACTGAAGTTGAATATAATGGCAACTGTTCCAGAATTTACCAATCAAGGAACCCCTCTTAATGAGAATTCTAGTACTTTTCCTTGCTTTGGAAATGTTAATCCTCCTTATATGGCTACTTTTTCATTACCTGGATTTACAATAGGTTTACCAATATGGTTAGTTTCAACTTCGTTGGCCCCAAATACTCCAATTTTTTCACCTCAACCGAATGATTCACCTCAACGGAGTTCACCACCTCAACATCACCAACCTTCTGTTGACCCTTTACCTTCTTTGCCTAATATTTCTACCTCCATTTATTCTTCTTTGCTTGGTAAAAGCCTTGATGCTAGTAACTAGGTGGCTAAGAAGAAGAAGAAAGGGAAGAAGAAGAAGAAGAAGAAGAAGAAGAAGCAAGATAAGGAAGAAATCAACCAACCAACCATGGCTGTAAGTGTTAGTTGTGTTGAGGAAACCTCCAACATGCATCGTAAACCCAAATACCCTTGCAGGCTTTGTAAGGGTGACCACTTCCTTATCAAATGTCCTGGTATTCCAAAGGTTTTGGAAGTCTGGTCAAAAACATCTCATCAACTTTCCATTGATCCATCAACTAGTGATATTCAAGTTCCTAGGAAAAAGGGTAAAGTTAGGTTTCCTTGTAAGTTATGCAAAGGGAGTCATCAAACTCACATTTTCCCTCACATAGATGAAGCCTCAAAATTGTTGGAAAACCTTACTGTTCCACAGCAAGAATTTCCAACTGGTTACCGTAAACTATCTCCCAACCTACCGTCAACTGATAGAGTGATTGATCTAATTTCAAGTAAAGTCGATCCCACTTTTCCATTGGAGAGTGAAACTCATATCTCTCAGGTTGATGATCCATTAGTTGATCAAGTGGTTGATTCAATTTCACATTCGGTCGATACCACTCTCCCTTTAGAGAGTGAACTTCATACCGCTCAAGTTCTTGTTACGTCAGATTCCTCTATGCCGAGGGCATTTCACCTATTTCTACAGAACCCCCTCCAAGTACTGAGGTCTTTTCCTTTGATTGGAATAGAATGATAGAACCTTGTCTTCCTTCTTCCATCCTTTTCCAAATCATTGTCAAGGCATGAATCAGTAGGTTATATAGGTAGTTAGGTTATATAGGTAGATTATAGAAACTAGGTCGCGAGGATAGTTTGTTCTCGCCTCAACCTCTTTAAAAAATGAAACTGGATGTTATGATCATAGTTCCTTGTCTTGTGTCAAGCTCGTTAAAAAATGAAATAAGGAGTCTTGAGCATAGTTCCCTGTCTTGTGTCAAGCTCATTTTGAAAAAATGAAACAATGGTTTTGAGGATAGTTCTTTTCTTGTGTCAACCTCATTAAAAAATGAAACAACTCCCTTTTCGAGTTGAGTCTTGAAAGTAAACCGTCATTCCATCCACCTGGTTGAATGCAATGAAGCTTGGGGGGCATGTACCTCGATTTTCATCGTTATGCTGGGGGCATGCGAACTTATAGAGCATAGTTCCTTGTCTTGTGTCAAGCTTGTTTAAAAAAGGAAACAAGGGTTTTGAGGATAGTTCTTTTCCTGTGTCAACCTCATTAAAAAATGAAACACCTCCCTTTTCACATCAAGTCTTTTCAAGACCTTGAAAGTAAACCTTCATTTTATCCACCTGGTTGAATGCAATGAAGCTTGGGGGGCATGTACCTCGATTTGTGTCATTATGCTGGGGGCATGCAAACTTATATCAAGCATAGTTTTTCATTTCAAGATTGTGTAAACATGAAACCGAATTCAAGCAAAGTTCTCTTTGGTTCAAGCTTGTGTAAAAATGAACTCATACCCATTTTATATCTCATGATTTTCGTCTTTATCTACTAAATTTTGTTAGATGAGCCTTGGTTGTTTTCATTCCATCGCCACCACCTCTTTGGCTGATCATATGCTTTCACTTGCTTGTTTTCCTTTCTTGAGGGACCACAATTATGAGTGGTTTTGTTAGCCAACCTCTTGACCATTACTTATTTTGAGCAGTTCCACCATTGCCAGAACTAGTTGCTACCCTTTGTACCACTAGTTCCTCTAGCACGGGTCCTCTTTAAGCTCTTTTTTGACTCGTAAAATATGAAAAGATTGCTGAGGTTTTCCTTTTTAAACTCGTTAAAACGGAATTAAAAAGATGGTCCACTTACAACTCTTTTATGACCGTATAAATATGAAAAGATTGCCGATGACATAATGAGAAAAAGGAATGAAAATTGAGAAACCTAATTTATTTGCATAAGGAAAAAGTCAAGTAGAAATCATAAATATTTACACAAGAAAAATGTCACCCTTATTACCATTTTGTTCATACTAATGCTCCTAAACATCATCAAAAGTGTTGTTATTTAAAAGTGTACCCTCAAGAGGATGATAAAGGGAGCAATGCACATGATTTCAAACTTACAAATTTAAGACAAGCAAAAAAATAATGTTGATCTTTCTAGGTTCCAGAAACATTCTTTAAACATTAACAACCTTCTTTACAAAGAAAAGATGCATTAACTGAAACCCCAAGGAATGGTTTTGTTCTTTCATTGCACCACAATTTTCTACTATAAAAGTTTACCAATTAATACTAATGTCGCTCAAAATTTTCACAAAACCATTCACTAAAGAAATTGTCTCATTTATAAATGACAAGATGAAGTTTGAAGAGTGAAAATTTATTTTGATTTGGAGTTGGTGAGACTCAAAGCTTGAACATAATTTTGTGGTTGTTACACACCCATGTTCTCATCATGACTTATGAGGTTCACGCTAAACACTTTGATAACTTTATATTGCAATCACCATGACCTGGGAAATTGCCATGATTATAATGGGGAGGGTGAATGGTAAAACCCCATTAGTTGACATATACGTACCTTGAGGAGAGTACATGTCCTACCCATTTAGGTATTGACTCATTGAGCATGTAAATATCAATAACATAGAAGAGTGAATGTAGGAAATGGTTGTAAGAAATGCATGTATCAATAATAATCTTATACTTAAAGTGAGATAATAACTGTATTAAAGTTATGTAGATTTCAAGAGGTCAACTTTTAGCTCTAATTAAACAAGAAACCCAATGTTTACAAATCATTTAATACTATATATATATTATTAATATATATTATATATATATATATATATATTATATAGATTTACTCACCTAACTATCATAGTGAAAAACATAAGGATAAGAAATATGAAACTCTTCATCTAAACTAATGCTTAAATGTTGCGATGTGGTTCTTGATCAATGATGTTTTCCACACCAATGTCTCCTGACATTGTGATAGAATTCTTTGTCTCAAGGAATAGGTACAGAAAATCTCCCTATACATCAACACCATGTGAATCAGTTTTATGTTGAACAAGCTAACTACGATCTTAAGTAATTTGATTGAAAAAAATCAATCCCGAGCTAACTATCTGGAAACCATATAACAACTTGTAGTTTTAGTATTCTACCACAACTGGCCAAATAGACAAATAGAAAATCATTGAAACATGGTACGCTATTATGACCCAATCCACTAACTTCAAGAAATATAAATAATATATAATTGAAACATTTTCACAAAGCATCAAAGTTTGATCCTACATACCGTATTGAGTTGTGCTTCCATTTATTGAAGGTCTTATGTGAAAATGTAAAATCCAAAAAGTAAGATGACATTTATAATAGCATCAGAGATACAATTTTTATATCCTTTATAAATTTGGAAAAATGAATACATGTGAACAATGAGGCAAACAAACAACTTAAATGGGAAAGCATAGAAACATGGTCCACCATTGTCCCAATCCATCAAACTCGAAGAAATAGAAAGAATAAATAATTGATTCATTTTCACAAAGCCTCAAAGTTTGATCCTACATATTTTATTGATGTGTGCTTCCATTTATTGAAGGTCTTATGTGAAAATGGAAAACTGATAAGATAAGATGAACATTTTAATAGAACTCAAGACACAATTCCATATCCATTTTATTATACTTTATAAATTTTAAAAAATGAATGAATGGAAAATAAAGGGGTAAGGAAGATGCAAGGTAAACTAGTAACCATAGAAATTTTGGATGGTCAACCCAAGGAGAAAATCAAGGGAGGAAAGTAAAATGATGTCAAATTTGAAATGACAAGTGGGAAAAAGGGGCAAATCCTTGTTTTTTTGAATAAATTAATACATTGCATACAAAATCCTACAACTTATGAACAACTTGGGCTATTTTGCATGGTGTTTTAGGGATGGGGGTGAGGGGAAGGGTTTCAATGATGTCTAGGAGTTAACCCCAAATTTCAATTGGAAAACCAAAATTATTTTTAAAAGATAAAATTTTAAAGAAATATAAAATTTAAAAGCAAAGATTCTAGAACATAGTGCTATAATATAAGTCAATAAAAGTAATTGCCATAGATAACAGATCTAATGTAACTCAAGAAAAGTAACAAGTCTTAGATAATAGATATTAAAGATATTGTCTACATGGATGTTATAACTCTCCCAAAAGAAAGAGTTGATATAGGATACACAAACCTACAAAACATGGGAGTCAAAACTATGAAGGCAATTAGTCCTCATTACAAAAACATACTACATCGTATTCACACATGCAATTCATACATAACCTTTGTCTAGGTTTGAATGTAGAACTAGTTGGTGAATATTTTTATTTGAGAATTGGAACCAAATGGGCATTATTTTCGATAATGGGTATTCAAATTTCCTAAAAACCATCCCAACAGATCTCCCAAAACTCACTGTTTGTGGTAAGAACCATCTAAAGGATTTGGGATAAGTCCCCAAAAACCATCATAAGATGTCTCCCAAACATTCCATTTTATGGAAAGAAACATTTAGACAATGTGGGAGATGATCACACATCCTCAGAGATGTCTCATTCAAAATAGGGAAATTCCCCTTGCAAACCCTAAGGGTGGAAAAATCCAGAGGATGCATCCCAAAAGTAGGGACAAGTTCCCCTATGCAACATCATTCTCAGTGCATAATCCACATGATACACTATAAAATGATCTAAGAGAGTGACACACTAACATATGAACTCATGACCAAGTGGATAAATTGACCTATATATCCACAAGTAGAATGTAAGTAAGGAAATTATTAAATCATTCCACAAATGCATGGACGATAACATCTATCATATCTAATTAAATTTTAATACTAGCAACCCTACAATTTGAGGGCCTAAATTAAGGAACATTCGAAAATAAAACTTTAAATTGGATATATCTATTATACTTCCTACAAAATGCAAGTAGATTGTGGATTACAAATTTACAACCATGATTACATAAGAACTACTAATAGGTTTTAGGCAACTATACCCATGGGATTCGTTGAAGAAATGAAATATTTTGAAATTCCCACGCATCCAAAGCATTCAACTGCTCCATTCTCATATTTAGGCCACTCATTTGGGTGCTTCTTGCACACTACCAACCTTAGGGATAGTTTGGACGATGCTTACTTTCATATCCATATATGCGACACCATATGTTACTTCATCATATCCTAAGGATGAGACGATTAAACTTCACTTTAATGTAGCAACCAGATGTAACCTTGGGTTGGCAAGGGTTGGTGGAGTCCCAAAATATAAAGAGGGTAGAGTCTTTATATCTATTAGGAACTCATTTTCTTTCTACACTACCTCCCACCACTCTTCTTCTCATAAATTCAAGTTGAAACAACCCTCTACTTGTTTCCTTGCTACCACAATTGCACAAGAATTGATCTTCTGGAAACCAACTTTCAAGAGAGAATTAGTTCTAATAATTCTACAAATTTTGAACCAGAGTTTAACCTTGCATGCATGGTACGGTTCTATAATTCCCTAATACATCGACATAACTAGATTGGCACTCGTAGAGTGCAGTGACCACAAAAGTAGTGTACTTAAGAAGTCACAATATACATATGCTACAAAACTAAATATGATATAATTAATAATGGAAATAACATCAAACAAAAGGGTAACCTAACCCCTTATTGAATAATATCTTTATTTGAGCTTGTGAAATGCAATATGGAGGTTGTAGTCTCTCAACAATTCATATTATTTTAGACTACCATGATAAAACTGCCAATCAATCTTAGACTTCCCTAAAAATGAGTTGATATTCATTTTATTCTTCTTCTTTTAGATCGTTGGAGCTGAACCCATTATTATATTGTAGAGCTGGAGTTGAACCTTCTATATTGTTTTAGAATTAGAGTTGAACCTTCTATCATGTTTCATAATTGGAGTTGAACCTTCTCTTCTCCCATTGAAAATTGTTGGAACTAAACTCTCTTTAATTAATTCACTAGATTTACAACTGACCCTCAAATTGTTAATTTGATATGGTAGTCCAACAATCTTAGTGGCCCTTCACCTCCACCTAAGTTGTTGTAAGGAATTCCTAGGGGTAGTGCATGGTGAATCTCCCTTTGGTAGTCCCAATAACTTCCCATGCATTTGGCTTTAGCAATTTCATAGCAGTGCATCAATTCTATAGAAATGCATGAATTTTGTGGCAATGCATGGATCCATAAAATTTTTGTAGTAGTGGAAAATTATTTATTACTCCTACTAATAAAATAAACTAAACAAGAAGAAATGTAGATTAGAAGATAATATTTTGATACTTACATGAGCCCAAGGATGCTAACTTTATGTGGGATCAACACCTCTAACAATGATTCTCACATTATCCTATTCATATTTCAAATCATCGTACTGGAATTGGGCTTCGATTACCATTTTTCTTCACAGTGATCATTCATGTCATTCTAAATCTAACATTCCTCATGATTCTCCTTTCCGAGTTCAAATGGATTCCCCTCTGGGATGTTTTTTGGGTTGCTTTAATATCAAAACTAATGCAATTTTTTTGACTGTACACTAGACAAATTTGGAACCGACTCCAAATGGGTGTGGATCCTCTTGCTTCTATAGGCACATATCTGCAAAAATGATGAAGACACCTCCGGTCTGCACATGTGTAGATTTACACACCCTGTTCTAGCTCACAAGCAAGTCCAATAATACTTCTCAAGATCTGAAAATGTGTTATTAGCAACTAAGAAATACATTCTGCCACACAACATTATAATTGGAGGAATCAAGAGAGATTTAATACCTAATTCTAGCATATCACAAATGAACATGAATACGCAACCCGTGGCATCATAAACACATTCTCTTTATTTATTAGCTCCTCTAATCTTTAATGCAACACACAGGTCCAAACCATGGTTTCTAGCCAATGATTAATGCCACAGGCATACTAAGGCTCCTCTGAGCACATTATCTCTATCTTTGTTACATATAGGTAGGCTTGTTCTCTTGTACATAGAGACTACAATCATTATATCCTAAATTTCTAGAAATAAATACATCTAAATACCCTAACACCAATCTGCCACATTGTTTGGGTGTTAGAGACCCACTAAACAATGCATAGGAATCTTGCTTCATGGTCTTTTTGTAGTTTCTCTTCTTGCCATTTGGTTCCAAAATCAATTCCTAGCTCCTCATGATTAATAGACCCAACAACTCCCATAAATGGGTCAATAATTTGGATGTGTATCATGCTCTACTGCCCCTACATAAAGCACAAATCTATACAGACCCGAGTTTGAGATGCACTTCCCAGTTTATGAAGATTGAAGATGCATATCTCCTATTTATATATTTCAGAACTCGGTTATTTGTGTGCATTTGATAGATCCTTAAGCTAGGAACCCCCAGGTCAATATCAAACATGAATGTAGATGGGTGTGTGCGAACATCATATTCATGCAGTCAATGCATTATTTATATTTAATGTCCCATCACATCGACATACAAACACTACAATGCCCACCCATGTACAGGCTATTAACATGGACCTTAGCTCTTTCTTAGTGAAACTAAGGTGGATGTGATCCAATTTCCATCTCTCGAAAAGTATACAGTAAGCATTACATCAAATAAGCTTTAACACTATCCCCGAAAGGACATACTACAAGGGACATTGTGGCATAAACATATATATGTAAAAAGGATGGAGCTTCAATAGAAAGGATCCAAATTTGCATCAGGAATAAAATATATTCACTAGATGTTGAATGGGGCTCCAAATTACTCATTGACATTTTAGTACGTAAATTGCACAAATCCATATCCTTTAGATTGTCCTAATACATCTGTTGCAATCTTACAAGAGAGAATAGACCCAAACACAAACAAAGTATCATAGAGAACTTTAATGTCTATTATTTTGTGAAGATTGTTAATAAACATGTTTGTTGATCCACTCTTGTGGATGCTGGGATCACGATGTGAATACATTATCCGAATGGGCTTTACATTAAGAGGCATAAAATTCAGCAAATTTCAAGCTTCTTGGAATTTTCAGTAATGGCATAATTGATATAGGCATATCCAAGACAAATCTTGGTGCTGATATCTCTGTAGATGCGAATAGAGAGAACGAGACCAATCTGCTGGAAGAGCCCATAAATATTGCCATCAATAACACTGAGGTCTAGATTCTCCACATATAGAAACGTTGATAGGAATTGATTAGGCATATTGTTGTTTTCATTCCCAACAGCCTGTTGCTACCGTGAAACAACATATATTTGGAGTTGGACTTGTATTTGTGTCATTCTATCTCTCTTTTATAGAAATTTTATCTCTACTCTCTAATATTGGAAAAATAGAAAGCACAACCTCCTTCAACTACCACAAATAATTTAAAAATAAAAAGAATCAAATCCTGATCAAAATCAAAAATAAAAATTCAAAACCACCCTAAAAACACATGTGAAGTTTAAAATCAGGGTTGAGAGATTCAAACAAGGCAAACCAACCAAGCCCTCCTTTAAAATTCTTAAATATTGAAAATTGTTAAGTTTGTTGAATTTTGAGTGAGATCTAACATTATTCTTCTTTCTTACCTTCTTAGTTAGTGTTGTTGCCTCTCTGAGGTTGGGACCCTAAATAGTTCCCACCCCTAGGAGTTGTTGGAAATAATACTGAGAGGTGGGTGAATCAGTATTATTAGATCAATAATTTTATTTCCCAAATAGATTTATATACGCTACTTCAGTGTAGTGAACTAGCGTGTACACACAACTGTGCTTAAAGGAACCAAGGTATATGCAGAGAACTTGTGATTTAGACAGTTTATCATGTGTTGAGCTTAAACCAGTATATCAAAGATTTATTAGACAGTGTAGAAAAAGTAGAATAAAGCATCACACATAAGAAACACACATGAACACCAAGATTTAAGGTGGAAACCCAATGTGGGTAAAAGCCACCTGTTGGTGTCATCTCTGTCTTCTTTTAACAATAAGAAAAAACTATTTACCATCTTGTATTGGTGCAGACTCATACCAGGCTTCTACCTGCAGAAGGTTACAACCTTCTCCCATTTTCCAACTTCTACTGGAAGGGAGCTACAAGTCCCTAGCTCTTGTACTAGCCAATATGTTTACTAGTATGTAGGTGCCAACCTACAAAAAACTTCACTCTTCCACCATGGACCATGTTTCATGAATTTTCAGACTGGATACTCCTGGATCACAACACCACAAAATAAAGGCCACGTTTCATCAAATTTTCACAATGGACCCATCAAAGCCTTTTAAACTTAAACTGCATCAACCAATATTCAGTTAATCTGAACAATCAGATCACTCACACCAGAACTCTATGCTAAACCCAGAATCCTACATCATCATCCAAAACCAGCTGTAACCTCAAAAACCATGCATTAGAGTGTATACGCTACTTGGTTGAACCCAACTTGCGTGTATACTCTACTTCATTTAACCCAACCTGCATATATCTCTAAAGATACTGAATCATACACTTCTGAACCACAAAATGTACCAATTAGTGACATTCTGAAGATCTACTTCATATTACAGAGTTCAAAACAGATAGCAACAAGGATCACCCTTCCTTCTTAATCAATCAATCAATCAGATTCAATTTCCTTATACAACAGTTCTACGTTCAGATCTAAGAGGACTTCATTGACATATAATAATAAAACAATAAAATTTGATCAGATAGATCAGTTAGATCTGAAAAAAAAGCTTTTCTTTTTGTATACGCTGCTTGGAAGAGTCAAACCTACATGTACACGCGCTTTAGCCGAGACGAACTTATGTACAGATCTACAAATTTTGACTCAAAACTTTGCTGCACTTCCAGACTTCAGACAAACCCAGATCATGATAGATAACAAATAGAATAGGTGCAAAACATCAAATCTGGTCACAACCAATATCAGATCATTCAAGAATAAGTCATTTCAAGTCTCATGATTCCTGATCCAGTGTTGACCTCAAGGTGCACATGAATATTTTAGATCTAGTCCCAAACATAACCCTACAACATAATATATACTTCAAATAGAAGTATTCCTTAGAATCTCATTGCTTACACACCTTGGCCTAATGATCTTCTCCTCCTTATATACTCTTAGGCCTTTCTCAATACCTTGGACCAAAACCACTTAGGACCAATACCTAGGGTCAATACCTTGGACCAAATGCCTTGGACCTATTACCTTGGACCAAAATACCTTGGATCAAATAACTTGGACCAAAAACCTAGTTTTCCAACATGTACGCTCTTTTTCTCCTGTGAAAGTACATGTATACATTATATGCTACTTTTTGTCTGTTAAAGTGCATGTATATGCACCTTAGACAAAGTGAACCAGTGTATACCTCTCTTTCTTCATTATTTGGATTCTGATCTGTAATCCTTTGCTGTTGATTTGCTGCACTATGAACTTTCATCTGAGTGAGTTGCCATCAAGGACAATACCTGTATCATAATGCCAACAATCTCCCCCTTTGGACTTGATAGCAATAAAAACACCAAGACACTCTCCCCCTTTGACATCAAGGGCAAAGGGTGGACCAAGATATTCTCTCCCCTATGCTATTCATGCTCCCCCTGGGTACATGCTGAATTCTCTGATTGAGCTCCTCATTGTACACGCTGAGATTCACTAAAACTATCCATGCTCCCCCTCAACACAAACAGAGTCTACAAAAATATTCTCCAAAAGAATAACATGACTCTATAACTCAACTATGTGAGTATTCCCTTCTTATCACCAATGACGCATACATACATCCATCTCTAAACCAAGTGAGGATATACCAAATTTGACTCATCCACCCAGCCAAGTGGGGATATACCAATTGTTTATACATGACAGAAATATAATTACATCACCCATCCCATGCAAAGTGGGGATACAAATTACATCATTTGTCCAATAGGACTCATTCAAATGTATGAGAAGACATATCACACCCTAGACTTTTACATGATTTTAAGTAACAAAAAGTATAAATATCTAAAGCCATAGCTGGACTCAACAACCATAATGCCAACAATGCAGAATACGAGTGAATGCTAGTGCTCCCCCTAAACATGTGCTACCTATGCATTGTTAACAAGTCAATGATCAAGGCATCTTTGTCAATTAGAGAAAAATTAATGAACAAAGCATATGAATAGATTGTAATCATCAACATTAGACAAAGAACCCATATCAGAGCCTGGCCCACTATTTTTCTTGTCTGAAAAACATATATGCTCCACGACCCACAGAAACCTGTGTGTGTATGTGACTATACTTCATGAAACACGTGTATAATAACATTTCCCTGAAAAATTAGATTTAACAATAGGATGATGTAGCAACTACTCCCAACTTTTGTCTGAGATATTCAAATGTTTCTCTGGGAAGTGGTTTAGTGAATATATCAGCAACCTGTTCTTTCGAGGGAACATACTGTAATTTGACCTTTTGTTCAAGCACTTGTTCACATAGCAAATGGAATTTGATGGGTATGTGCTTGGTATTGCAGTGCATGCCTGGATTCTTTGAAATATTGATGGCACTTGTATTATCACATAGAATGGAGATGGGTGGAGTATATGTGATTTGAATGTCTTGCAAGGTTTGCATCATCCAAGTAGTTGTGTGCAGCAAGATGCAACAACCACATATTCTGCTTTAGCTGTGGATAAAGAAATTGAACTTTGTTTCTTGCTGAACCAAGACAATAACCTAGAACCCATATAGAATGCACCACCATTAGTGCTTTTTCTATCATCAACAATTCTTGACAATCTGCATCTGTATATGCATGAAGAGTAAGGTGTGCATCTCTAGGATACTATAAACCAAAGTCCTGAGTTCCTTGAAGATATTTGAAAATTATTTTGACTGCCTGAAGGTGTGATTCCTTTGGGTTTGCTTGGAATCTTCCGACTATTCCTACTGCATGCATGATGTCAGGTTGGGTACCTGTTAGATAAAGTAGACTACCAATCATGGATCTATAAGTTCATTGATGTACTACTGCTGATTCATCATTTGAGCTGAGACTACATCCTATTACCATTGGGGTACATATAGGTTTAGAATCTTCCATTCCATACCCTTTCAAGATCTGTTTGAGATATTTGGTTTGTGAAAGAAAAATACCATCTTTAGTTTGTTGAAATTGTAGATCGAGAAAATAGGCAAGCTCACCAAGCAAGGACATTTCAAATTCTTGTTGCATTACTGAAGCAAAATTTTGACTCATGGATTCTTCAGTGCTACCAAAAATGATATCATCAACATAAACAATAATAATTAGCAATTTATCAGTTTCAATAGTTGTATATCTCTATCTATTTAGGGTTCTCTATCTATTTTATGTATTATTGTAAATATATCAGTTGCTCAACGCCATAGGTTCTTGATCGGAAAACTACACCAATGGGGTAGGAGTCCGAAAGAAGACAAAATAGAAGAAAAGTGATTGATCCCGACCACACGGGCCTAACATGACGATAGATCCATAAAGAGATGGAAGGACTCACAAACATATTTCAGCAAATGATTCTAGGATAACTTGTCTCCATTCGCTTCGTATCAGCTCAGCCCGGAGTTTCGGTCAATTGTATCTTTCGTTACATTATTTAAATTTTCATTTTCTATAAAATTTTTAGAATTTGATCCTTTAAATTGTGACTGAGCCTATTTATAAAATAGAATCTATTTCTATCTATTGAACCTTTTGTAAAACCTTGTTTTTGTAGATATTTGTCAAGGTGGTAATACCAGACCCTTAGAGCCTGTTGCAGACCATAGAGGGCCTTTTCGAGTCTGCATACAAGTTTTGCATCATTTCCTAGAATGAATCCTTCTGGTTGTTCAATATAAACTTCTTCTAAATCTCCATTTAGGAAGGCTGATTTTAAAACCATTTGGTATACTTTTAATTTCAGAAAGCTAGAAAGAGAAAGAAACATCCTTACGGCTTCAAGTTTGGCAACATGTGTAAAATTTTCTTCAAAATCTATACCTTCTTGTTGAGCATACCCTTTACAAACAAGTCTGGCCTTGCTTCTAATGACTTCTCCATTTTCATTCAACTTGTTTTTGAATATCCATTTAGTTCCTATAATATTTTTATCATGAGGTCTAGGAACTAATTCCCAAGTATCATTTTTTTCAATTTACTCAAGTTCTTCATCCATGGCCTTGACCCAATATTCATCTTTTGCATGCTTCTTTTACATTTTGAGGTTTGGTGGAGGATAGTATTGCTAGATAGCTTGAGGTCCCTGTAATAGTTCTTCTTGTCTGTACACCTGACTCTTTTCCCCCTAAAATTTGAGTTTCTAGATGATTTTTCTTAACATACCTGGATGGAGTCTTTTCTTCTACCATTGCTTCTTCTTTTGGTGCTTCATTGGCTTCTTCTTCAATATGATTTTGATTTTATGTGGGAAAATAATCCCCATCTTCTTCATTGTCATAATCTTTTGTTGATACTATCTATTTTGGTTTTTTGAATGCTTCATCAACTACAACATCAAAGCTTTCAACAATTTTTCCAAGTCTTTTATTATACATTTATATCCTTTACTTTTGGAAGAATAACCAAGAAGAATACCTTCATCTTCTCTGGGTTCAAACTTACCAAGTTTTTCATCAGTTCTTTTGATATAACATTTGCTTCCAGAAACTTTAAAGTATTTTATAGTAGGAGTCTTACCATACCAAATTTCATGTGGAGCTTGAGTGCTATTTACCCGAACATTTGCTTGGTTGAGAATAGTTACGACAGTGAATGCAGCTTCACCCCAGAAGGTTGTAAGAGTTCTAGCTTCTTCTAGCATAGCTCGAGCCATTTGTTGAACTATTTTGTTCATTCTTTCTACCACACCATTTTGCTGAGGAGTTCTTGTACTTGAGAATTTCCTTTTTATTCCATGTTGTTCACAAAATACAATGAATTCATCTGAGGTAAATTCCCCTCGATTAGATCTGAGGCATTTGATTTTTCGATCTGATTCTTTTTCAACCAAAGCTTTGAAGGCTTGGAACTTTTCAAAGGCTTCATCTTTATGCTTTAGAAGACCTATCTAACACATTCTGGAAAAATTATCAATGAACAAAATAAATTATTCTTCTCCACGAGGTGACTTTTTCCTTGATGGTCCACATAAATCAGTATGGACAAGTTCAAGAGGCTTACTAGCTGACCCTTCTTTTTCCATGAAGTGAACTCTAGTTTTCTTGTCGATTTGACATGGTTTTCATATTGTATTTTATGGGATGCTGATATCTAGAAGATCACGAATAACCTTGAATTTGCATGATTTTCTTATTTGAGAAAAGCTTAGATGTCCCAATCTTCTATGCCACAGCCAATTTTCATCATTTTTGCTTAGATAGCACTGTTGTTGTTCTCCCTTGAGTATCTATAAGTTGTTTGGAGTTATTGTAACTTTGATCACAGTCTCTCCTGTATCAAGCTCATGAACAACCCATCCATTTGATTGAAACACCACTTCATTTCCTTGATCACACATTTGACTAACACTCAACATGTTATGCTTTAAATCGTCTACATACATAACATTTCCAACTTTTAACTTTTATGATAGCAAGAGTGTCATTTCCAAATGAGACGCTCTTTTCCTTTTCTAAGGCATTATATGAGTGGAGTTTTTCTTTTTCACCTGTCATGTGTTTTGAGCATCCACTATCGATGTACCACTGATTTTCTTGTCCTTCTGCATACAAGGCTATACCACATCTTTCTGTTTGAGATTCTTTCCTTCTCCATATCTTGGGATTTAATGGATTTTCTCCTTTTGAGATGCTTGCTGAAATTTGCTCCTGCATTCAGATTCTTCATGACCAAAGTTGTTACAGATTGAGCATTCTATTTCATTTTTAAGAAGAGAAAAGTTATTATAGGAACTTTTCTTGATTCTTGTTACATTCCTTTGATTTCGTGCTTCTCTAGTCATGATGGTTTTGTAAGCAACACATCGAGCAACTTTGTATCCAAAATTGTGACATGAAAAACATTGCCCATTAAAGAAGTTCCTGCGACTATCGAATCTATTAACCTAGTGATTGTAGTTTCTATTGATATTCATCTTTGGAGAAAATTGAGTATGATTTACCTGAGGTTGGTTGTGGCTTCTATTCATCCTTGGAGTAAATTGAGTCTGATTTACCTGGTGACCTACTTTATTACTTTGCTGACGATTGTCATATTGTTCACTGGTCTTTGCTGCATCAAGATAGCTTTTGGTGGAGGTTGACGGCTTCTGTGATTGAGATGCTTCTTCAGTATATCCAAGACTTGTCTTTATCAGAGGATAATGCCAAACTTTGATAATTTCATTTAAAGTTTATGATCCTTTAGCAAGTCTAAGATTGAGAGATTTCACTTTCTCAAGATCCTTTCTTAGAACCACAATTTCACATTCAAGTTTTTCATTATGTTTTTATTTTTCAGCAAGTTGGTATGTCAAGGTATCTATAATCATATTCTTTTCTTCTAAACAAATTTTGAGTTTAGATATTTCTTCATGAAGGTCTTCCTCTTCTAAAGCATCCCAAAAGTTACATTGTCATAAGCCATGAGAAGTTTGTAATGTTGTCCAGTTTCATCTTCATCACTATTAGACAAACCATCATTATCTTCAAGAGTATAGTAACTCCTTTTATTCACAACTAGTTTTCTATTCCCTTTTGCATATTCCTTTCCTTTTTCAAATTTATCTTTATGAGGACATTTGGCAGCATAATGATCGACTCTACCACAAGAAAAGAATTTGAAGGGTAGCATACTTCTAAACCTTCTAGAACCCCGTTGAAGCTTTTTGACAAAATTTGCCTCATCTTCTTCTTCTGAAATATGTCCTGATTCATTATGTTCTTCCTTTCCTTTCGTTGAAGCTTTGAATGCGGCTTCTCTCATATTTGATGGTCCTCCCTTTCTCATCTCAAAGGCAGTTAAGATTCTGTGAAGTTGCATCATAGTGATATTCTGTAGACCTTGTTTTTCTTCTATGGCAGACACTTTCGATTCAAATTTAGCAGACAAGGATCTCAAAACTTTCTCAACTAAGGTAACTTCCTTGATTTCTTCACCCAGATTTTTCATTCAATTGACAACCTCATCTATACATAGGAAGTAACTAACTATGCTTTCATCACTATGCATCTTAAGAGTTTCATACTAAATTCTGAGAGTTTGAAGCTTAACACGTTTTACCTGAGAGTCTCCTTTGTAGCTCAGAATGATTTGACCCATATTTCTTTAGCTGATTTGAGCTGCATGACTTTGAAAAAATTTGATTGTGACAGACTTCCCAATAAAGTATTGACAACTTTGGCATTGGGTTCATATTGCTTTTTACGTGCCATATCTATAGGAATTACTGTTGGAAATGTATACCCTCCTTCCACAATTTCCTAGACATCCGTTCCAAGCAATTGTAGATTGTCTGTGGTTCTTATTTTCCAATAAACAAAGTTTCTTCCATCGAAGATTGATGTTCTAATGGATCCCATTCTTTCTTGATTATCCATGTTGATGGATCTCCCTTCAAGCGATCAAGCTTCTTCTGAAGGACCTGCTCTGATACCAATTGTTGGAAATAATACTGAGAAGGGGGTGAATCAGTATTATCAAATCAATAATTTTATTTCCCAAATAGATTTATATATGCCACTTTCGTGAAGTGAACTAGCGTGTACACGCGACTGTGCTTAAAGAAACCAACGTATATGCAAAGAAATTATGATTTAGACAGTTTATCATGTGTTGAGCTTAAACAAGTATATTAGAGATTTATTAGACAGTGCAGAAAAAGAAGAATAAAGCATCACACATAAGCAACACACATGAACACCAATATTTAAGGTGGAAACTCAATGTGGGTAAAAAAAACCTGTTGCTATTGTCTCTGTCTTCTTTTAATGATAAGAAAAAACTATTTCCAAGCTTGTATTGGTGCAGACTCATACCAGTACATAGGCTTCTACCTACATAAGGTTACAACCTTCTCTCATTTCCCAGCTTCTACTGGAAGGGAGCTACAACCCCCTAGCTCTTGTAATAGCCAATATGTTTACTAGTACGTAGGTTCCAGCCTACAAAAAACTCCACTCTTCCACTAGGGATCATGTTTCATGAATTTTCAGACTGGATACTCCTGGATCACAAAACCACAAATTGAAGGCCACGTTTCATCAAATTTTCACATTGGACCCATCAAAGCCTTTTAAACTTAAACTTCATCAACCAATATTTAGTTAATCTGAACAATCAAATCATTGACACCAGAACTCTATGCTGAACCCATAACCCTGCATCATCATCCAGAACCAGTTGTAACCTCAAAAACCATGCATTAGAGTGTATACGCTACTTGGTTGAACCCAACCTGCATTTATACGCTACTTCCTTTAACCCAACCTGCATATATATCTAAAGATACTGAATCATACACTTTTGAACCACAAACTGTACCAATTACTGACATTCTGAAGATCTACTTCATATTACAAAGTTCAAAATAGATAACAACAAGGATAAGGAAATTGAATCTAATTGATTGATTGATTAAGAAGGATCTAAGAGGACTTCATTGACACACAATAGTAAAACAACAGAATTTGATTAGATAGATCAGTCAGATCTAAACATAAGCTTTTCTTTTTGTATACGCTACTTGGAAGAGTCAAACCTATGTGTATACGTGCTTTGGTCGAGATGAAATTGCGTACATATATACAAATTTTGACTCAGAACTTTGCTGTACTTCCAGAATTTAGACAAACTCAGATCATGATAGATAACGAATAGAACAAGTGCACAGCATTAGATCTGGTCACAGCCAATATCAGATCATTCAAGAATAAGTCATTTCAAGTCTCCTGATTCTTGATCCAATGTTGACCTCAAGGTGCACATGAATATTTTACATTCAGTCTCAAAGATAACCCTACAACATAATATATACTTCAGATAGAAGTAATCCTTAGAATCTCATTGCTTGCACACCTTGGCCTAATGATCTTCTCCTCCTTATATACTCTTAGGCCTTTCTCAATACCTTGGACCAAAACCACTTAGGACCAATACCTTGAACCCAATACCTAGGGTCAATACCTTGGACGAAAAACTCGGTTTTACAACATGTATGCACTTTTTCTCTTGTGAAAGTGCATGTATATGTTGTATGCTACTTTTGTTCTATTAAACCACATGTATACATGCCTTGGACAAAGTGAACCAATGTATACCTCTCTTTCTTCATTATTTGGAGTCTGATCTATAATCCTTTGCTGTTGACATGCTGCATTGTGAACTTTCATCTGAGTGAGTTGCCAGCAAGGACAATACCTGTATCATAATGCCAATAGGAGTTTCATACCTCCATTTCTCTCCCCTTGGTTTGCGAGATAACCCCACCGCACTTACTTACTTACAAAGAAACATGTATATACACCAAAATGGAATGAAAGAAACTAAGTTCTATTCAGATTAACCTCAGGTTTTAGTATGTATAGTGCTAATGTTAATGTTAATGCATCAATAGTAATAGCATGTGCACTTCCTACACCACCAACTCGAGGTGGGGGAGCTTTTGTGATGGTTTGGATATGGGAACATGTTCCACCTGACCCGATTCTTTATCATCCAAAAACCCAATAATTAGAAATGGATTATGAGAAAAAAGGGAAATGTCTATGAAAATCGAGGTTGGATGGGATTGGTCACTACACATATCCCAAACCGAGTCAAGCTGAACATGATGATTGATTTGATTCAATTTCAGTATGTGCATACCTAGGAGGACTAGGTAGGTGTATGAAGTTAGGCAGTAAGGCAGGTAATGCTTGTTGAGGAAGGATGTGGCTGGAAGAAATCAAATTGCAGATTTGCAAATATGGTGTAAACTATAAATTTTACCATCCTCCCCTAGGATCACTTGACAAAGGTTGTGCTTAGCAACTTATGAAGTTCACTCTTGCAGGCTTCTCAGGATGAGAGGGTGAGGCTACAGTCTGTTTTATATGAAAATTGGAACTTGCAAGTATGATGCAACTTGCAAGTTTGATCATCCTCCTCTTGAAGAATTGGTAGCCAAATATGTTGCAATGGTTGCAACCACTAAAGATACCTCAACATATTATGATAAGATTGATTAAGGGAATGTTGGAGCCAAAGCTATAGATGAAAATATCAAAGATTGATGAACATTGCACAAAGTGGATTAAGATATTCTGTTTGAAGGAGGAAGGAAGAAAGGCAGATCTATTTGGGTTTTAAGGTTTCACCATCAAAATGCTATTTGGGGGATTGAGGAAAATATGTCAAATTTAGGGTTGCAAGGCTTTCCCATGAAGTTGTTCTTTCGGAGTTTCTCTAAAAATGTCAAAGTTTCCTTCCATGCCTAATATTTTGAGGAGCATTGAAATATGTATTTTGGTTGTTTCATATGTTGTAAGTTTTTGACTACATGACATAGGGTAATTTTTTTTACACTGAATATGCAATTGTAGCTATCGTAGGATTGTTTAGAAATTGACTATGATTTCGTACCAAAAAAATAATGCAAACTTAGAGATATAGATATTGACTCAACAATTCCTACGTCGAATTCGATAGATAATAAGAAAAGGGAGAAAAGATAGCTACAAATTGCGTCACTCACCATTTGGTATCCTCATCCCAAATCTTTCATGTATACCCCTGAATTAAGGGCTCTCCAAACTTGTTGCCACTTTATTGAGGGAGGTGTGCAACAGGACGATATAAGTGATTCCTAGAAAATTACGATCTTAGCTTCTCATATTCTAATTGATGAAATCAAATGGTGACGGTTTCATGCTACAACCTTCATGATATTGATATTTCAATGACATCAATGACAATACATTTTTGACTATAATTTTCAATTCCAGAAATATATATAAATGATTGAGGGAAAAGAATGATAATTCCAATTATTCCTAATCACAAAAAGGATTGTTGAATAGAGAAAGCCAGTTTAGGTAGTATTTCGGGGCAACAAAAATTCAAATTGTGCAAACAAATTTTCAAAATGCATACAAAAAAAATAAAGTATGACCCATAAAAGCATAGCAAATCAATTTTGGGGGTCTATATCTTAAGCAAGTGCGAGCAAAACAAGGTCACAGGGTTTATATATAGAAACATTTAAGGTAATTTCTAGTTATTCAAAGAGAAGTCTGCAAGCAAATTAATAACTATTATAGACATATTTGGGCACTGTAACCCCAATCATATATGTCCATAAACCAAGGGCTTCTGAGTCCCTAAAAGTGTTGTTTCATACCCTAAAGGAACAAGGTCAGCTAATTTCATCATCTCCCAGAAGTTCTCCATGGAAAACTGCTAAGAACTGGTCAAAACTGGACCATACAGACTGATTAGTGCTAAGGGTGCGATGCATCTCACCTGCCACATGTAAAAAGTGTGATTCATACTAAAAAGCCCTTCTATAGGGTGCGATGGGTGAGAGTAGAAAAATGGCAGAGATAGTTTGCAAGTTGGATGATCATGGAATCTTCCAGAAACTTCTCCTGTGACATTTGCCTCTCTGAATTCGCCCAGGGATGAGTAAGAGATCATGAATCTCCAAGTTGAACCAAGAACTATCAGAGAGAGGAAACTAATCAAAATCCCAGAAGCTGACTCACCCCCCTGCAAATATCTATATATGGATCCCTCATCCCAGAGATCCAAAGGCTGGAATTTTGTATCTTGTAAGGAAGTGTTGTTGGTTTCCTGGTGGAACATCATAGTGTTGGGTGATATAAGATTTTCATGAGG
>APFE031704449.1:0-20664 GCA_000404065.3 Pinus taeda | reverse complement strand
TCATCAATGAATAAAACATAGTACTCATATCCACTCAAGGAAACATGAGACATCCGACTGCTCACATCAGAATGAATCAAATCAAGTATCCCAGTCGCTCTGCTGTCACTGCTGGGAAAAGGAGATTTGGCAAACTTGCCCATCGCACATCCTCTGCAAGTATCAAAGTGATCAGTACTGAAATCTGGCACACCTGTAGTGATCTCACACAAGGTCCTTAAGGCTCCATGATACATATGTCCCATCCTGTAGTGCCAAATCTCACATTGCTCAGAACTACTAGCTCTGCTATCGGTACTATTGCTCAATGCCACAAGGGACTGGAATGCAAACTTGTACACCTTTGCATGGCGTACACCTATCACTCTAGTTGAATCAGCTGGAGTGCCCCTAGGATACATCAACACCTGTCCTCCCCTGAACAGTACCTCATACCCTCTATCCTCCAAAGCTGAGACGGATATGAGGTTCTTCCTCATCCCTGGCACATAAAGAGAATCTTTCACCTTCAAGGGAAGTTTGGACTCCCTCTAAAATGTCAGTGTCCCCACCCCGACTGCTCTAACAACTCTGTCATCACCGAGTACTACTTCTATATTAGTGCCACTCTCTGAAAGCTCAGAGAAGTACTCATGAACTCCTGTCATGTGACGTGAAGCTCCACTGTCCACATACCAGATATTTGAAGATGCTCCGCTAATCGAGGGAAAAGCCTGCTCCCTCTGAACCTGTGTGGCAGGTGATCCTGCACTAGAGGACTCATACGTAGTGAACCCAAACTCCCGGTCAAAACGAATTGCAAATTCCTCAACCTTTGCTGAAGCTGCCACGCTCTGGTTCTTCCCCTTCTTCTTCTTTTTCTCTAGACACACAACTGCATAGTGTCCCATCTTTTGACAATTCCAACACTTCACCTTGGAATAGTCCTTCTGTGTGTTACCCTTTTTACCTTTACCTTTGCCTTTGCCCCCACCATTGCTTGTGGAAGCCTGCTTCTTCCCTTTGCCTTTCTTGCCTCTTGTTGACAATGCTTCATCCTCATCCTACTGAACTGGATTGGCTGCCCCAAGTTGACCTTTCCTGATCTCTATCTAAATGCAATCATCCCAAAACCTCTCCCATGTGGGAAGGGTCTCACGTGCACAAAACCCATCAACAAAGTTCATCCATGAATGGGGGAGGCCATTCACTACAATCCGCACCAACTCAGTGGGTGGAATGGCTTCTCCAATTACTACCAACTCAACTCTCACATTAGTAATCTTTGTGAGATGTCCAGCTACACTATCATTACCCATCTTAATGTTCTTCAGCTTCTCCTTCAGGACCATTTTCTGGTTCTCATTGGTACTCTGATTGGACAATGCTGTTGACATCTCATGGGCATTGCTCTTTCCTCTCACATGAGGAATGCAATGGTATTTGACTCCGTTTAGAATTAGCCTCTTACCCTTGTTGTTCTTTTTATTATACTCAGCCAACTGAGTAGCATCAGTAGGCACAACAACAGGGTTCTGTGTGGTATGCACCATGATATCCCAGACTTCTGCCTCCTCAAAGGTACTCCGCATTCTCTCCTTCCCAACGCTGTAATTTGTATGCCCATCCAGCCTATCCTCCACCCTCAATCCCAATGACATCCTGCTGTCCTAGAACTGAAAAATAGCACTGCTGTAGTAAAGATAAAACTGTTGTTTGTGAAAAATCAGCTTGCTGGAATTTTTTGAGTGAAAAATCAGCAGGCTGTAATTTTCCTCCTTGTTGTCCCAAACTGCACTTTAGCACTCAAGCTCTGATACGATGTAGAAATTTCTCATTTCCCACCCCGGTTTTCAGTTTCACCTTATTTCTCCCATATAGTTAAATGCCCTTTCCCATATCCATACATTCAACAACTGAAAAAATAAATTTTTGCTGAAAACACAAATTCTTGAAATTTTACAGAATGCCGAAAATGCAAAAATAAAAATCAGCAGGTACAAACAGTCATTTAACACATTTGAATAGTGATTTTTGGTCAATGTGACCCTGGAAAAACCCCTACAACTCTTGGGGAAAACCAGTTCGAGAGCTCTTCTTTATTTCTGAAAATGCCTTTTTTAGAGTGAGAAATATTCAGCAAAAAATCAACATGCAAATTTACAACTTATCTCTTTTCCCGTGCCTCACAGTAAACTAGAAATTACAGCAAACAGGACAGCAATAAATGTCGTACATCTTCCTCGATTTTCGTGCCCACTTTCATCCTTAAATGCTATTGTATGGCCTGCATTAAATGCATTGTACAGACTGCAATAAATGCACTGTACGAACCTCGATTTGTGCGCAAAAAAAAAAGCAAACATCTCCTCAATTTCTGTGCAAACCACTCCTCGATTTCTATGCAAACCAGTTATACGAATTTCTAGAAAATCGTGCTAAAATCAGTCTTTCACTGTGTGTTGAATCAACTGTACAAATCTGTTCATCTGCTGCCTTGGAATGTGTGTCAAGCTGCCATCTCCTTCTTCTCCTTGTCTAGAAATCTCCCTTGCTCTCTTGCTCTCCTTCTCTCAATCTGCTCATGAAAGAATGAATGACCTTTTGCCTCCTTTTCCTTCTTTAATCTAATCCTAAGTGACTTTTGGGCAACCTCTAAATCCAATGGCTGAAATAGATTGAGATTTAGGGTTGAGATTAAATGCTCATTTAAATCTCACTTTTTATTTTTTAACTCACCCCACTTTAATAAAAACCCGCTTAGTCATTTATTTCCAAAGTCACTTTTCCTTTCTAATTTTACATTAACTTTATTAAAGTCACTTTAAAATTAGACTTTAGTAACTTTATCACTTAAAGTCACTTTTAAATTAGATTTAATTTAATAAAAATTATAAAGTTACTTTAGGAGAAAAATTAAATTCTTTTGGACACTTTTCCCTAGGTCAAAGATCAAAGCCTCAGGGAACCACCTGTCCTCCAGTACCAAATTTCAACACTCATGGAATAAACTGAAACAAAACCAAAGCAAGGCTTCTAGAGGCCAAACCACCTTAACCTTTAACTACAATGATTCTACCTCTAAGATCCGGAAGTCACTAACATCAACCAAAACTATGTCTATGATCGAGGTGGATATTGGTGGCCACCCACCAATTCCACTTGGACCCCCACCATTGTTTCTTTCAGTTTTTCAGTTTCCTTGATTGTAGCACAATTTACTATTTTTAGTAGTTTTTCGGGTCCTAAACTTCTGGAGTCGTTTTGTGGCCCTAAATGATGTTTTTTTGGAAATCTACAACCAATGATTTTATGATAAAATCATATTTTTCATCATAGTCCTCGAAGAGATATTTCCAACGGGGTATCATGCGCATCAAATGAAGATAATATCACCAAGTCACGACCCCGGGAAGTTAACTGTCTAACTAACCCCAACGGGGCCTATAAACTCTTGATGTTACAACTCCTCGGGTTAGGGTTTTAGTTGTTTAGGGTTTGCTCTTATTGTTCAATAATAAAAAGGCCCTTGAGCCTCATTGTAATGTAGTTTAGAGGCATGTAGTCACCACATCTCTTCTAAGAGATAAGCTACCATCGCCCGAGCTAGTTTATTTTTAGTTCTGTTTGTAAGCATATTTCAGTATTTTACATTAATGAAATGAAGTATTATTTCTACTGCATCTCTATATTTATGGTTATGTCTGTAATTTATTTCATTCTTGTTTAAATGCAGATCAGTGGTATCAGAGTGGCATGCTCTTTTTTTGTTTTTCTTTGCATGTCCCCAACGAGGTCGGGATATAAGGAGTTAGGGCTTGAATTGGTCGAACCTTTGCAAGACCAGCCTCGCAAATCCCGATGACCTCCCATGGCAGATGAAAAGAAATATGAGGGGGTAGGAGAGCCTATCAAAATCTTGCTCGAAGAGGCCCTCGAGTGACAAAGGAACATGATGATGGATAAATTTTCCCAGATCCTTCAACGGCTACCCAAGGGCAACACATCTACTTCCAGTAGCTACTCTAGAAGTGCCACACCCTTTAAGGTACAAGTTAACTTTCACATTCCCATATTTGAGGGTCAGATAGATGTAGATGTTGTAGATAAATGGTTAAATCTGCTCGAAGGGTTTTTTTCTGTTCATGATTTTTCTGGGTGGGAAAATATTATTTTCGCTCTTCTCAAATCTGCCCCCCACGTCAAGCACTGATGGGAAACCTACTGTGAGGAGAAGGATGAAAGTATGGCCTCACTTTTTTCAACCACACCCACTTGGAATTCATTCTGGGATGCCATTAAGGAGCAGTACTACCCTATCAGAAGCTATGAGGATAAATACATAAAGTGGACCACGTTGTGGCAGGGAAGGGACCAAGACGTGCTGGAGTTTGCCAATATTTTTTATATTGTTTGCACAAAGTTGGGTATCAAGGATTTTGAGCAGCATTTGGTACTCAAATAATGTGGCTTCTTGCACAGGTACATCTAGGTCGAGATGGAGTTCCTGGACATCTCCTCGCTCGGCACGGCATACCAATACCCTGTCAAGATCAAGTAGAAGTTTAAACAAAAGAAGCAAGACTTTGGATCTATCAATCCGAAGCAAGGGAAAGGTACCTCCAAACCACATAACAAAGGAAAAAGCCAAGGCAGGGTTGCCCAGGACAACTCGCCAAAGTTGCAAGCAAAGAACAACAATGCGAAGCTTTAGAAGGACATGGGAAAGTGGTGTGAGTTCCATAAGAGCTCCACTCACAACAAAATTGAGCGTCGAGCCAAGATGTCACTGGTGGTTGAGCTAAAGGCTTGGGAATCAGATGCATATTCTGATTCGAAGTCAGAACGCGACAAGGGGAATGACAATGGGAAGCAGATGAGGAAGGGATGTGATTGTTTACCAAGAATTGGTGGGTTCACTCATGTATCTTGTGAACACACGACCAGACATGTGCTTTGCAATCAACCAACTGAGCCAAGCCGTGGTTAGGCCAACCAAATTGTTTTGGAGGTCATCTAAGCATGTTATATGATACCTCAAAGGCACTACCCAATTTGAACTATGTTATAGACGGATAGGGGGAGTGAAGTTGTGTCGCTTCATCGATGCAGACTAGGTGGGAAGTCCATTAGACTGGAAGAGTATATTAGGTGGAATTTTTAGTTTTGGGTCTGCAACTATTTCTTTGTACAACAAGAAGTAGATATTAGTGGCACTCTGCTCAGCAAAAGAAGAATACGTTGCTACAAATTAAGCAACATGTAATGCGATATGGATGAGAAAGATACTTGTTGGCTTGTTTGGTAAGATGATGGATCCTATTTTGATTTACTGTGATAATCAAAGTTGTATCAAACTCTCTAAAAATTTTGTTTTTCATGAGTGATCCAATTATATTGATATCCAATATCACCCTCTATGGGATTGTGCTCATAAGCAAATTATGTTGTTGCGATACATTCTGATAGAGGAACAAGATGTTGATATTTTGATAAAGGCCTTGTCAAGAGGGATGTTTGAGTTCCACAGGTGAAGGATAAGGGTGGTTGATAATCCCTTTCTTGCTAAGAGGGAGCGTTGAAAATGCAACAAGAAAATATCAGTTTGACTTTGCCCTGGTCAAACTAGATAAAATTTGAATTTCTATTTCAACAGAAATCTTCGAGGTAGTTAACTGAGGTGACATGGAACTTGTCACTCAATTAACTCAGTTAATTTGAGTTGGGGAAGCTTGAGTTCAGTTTAGTTAAATATGTTTCATTGCTAATTTGTAGCAATCTATTTTAGTTAATTTGATTTTTTTTTAGTTTAACTAGTTCTAATTGTCATAAAAACTAGCGGAGATCAATTGTGGAAGTGGAACTTTAACCACTCAGTGATAAGATAGTTAACTAATTAATCAACCCAAAATAATTGTTGCATGCAGAGAATTCGAGTTACCTAGTTGAGATGGATATTCTAAGGTAGTGTACTATAATCTGTAGCATATTCTAATGTGTATAGGTGGAGCATGTAGTCAGAAGAAGGATCCTAAGGAATTGTGCAATTCAACAGTGGGAAATTGGTAAATAATAGGGGCCAATTTCCCAAAGAAACAATGCAAGGAAATAAGAGCTTGGAGGGCTTGAAAATTGGCTAAGCGTTGTCTAGAGTCAATCAGTCAGGTAGAGGGATAGGCTATACACTTGTAGGGTGTGCTCAGGTTTGAGAAAACATATGTATTTCATCTCTATTCTCCGATTAATGCAATATAGATAGTAAGGGGTTTTGAGCAATTGCTTTCCCCTAGATAAATATTTGTGCATGTGTGATGTTTCCTTTTGCATTTTTATGATTTGTGTTCTAAATGGTGAATTAATTTCCGTAGATCAGTAGAGTAGCTTCAAGTCTTGTGATTTAGTAAATTTCATGAGCAAAATTGAATTTACATATTAATTTCTACATTTTATGGCTCAAATGAGCTATACCTCTTGATCGAGAATTATGGCTCGATTGAGGCATTTTTTATTATTAAATACTCCACCCATGGTCTATGTGCGCCATTTTCATAGGTCGCAGGTAATTTGAGAGCTCGACTAAAAGTGTGACAGTAGCTTGATCTAGAGTATTGGAGCTGGATTGAACAATTGAACCATGAAGCAATCAAATTAATCTCTCCAATGTCCCAGAGGCTCAAATGAAGGTAGGTATTCTATCTTTTTGTCTTTCTTATTTATTTTTTTTTGCAAAATTAAGCAAATTAATTAAAAAGAAAAACAACCATTCAAAAACCATGAAAACCAATTAATTTAAAAAAAAAAACCATGAAAACTAAAAAAAAAAACATGAAAACAACAAAAAACCCTTCAAAAGGACTTGGAAAATCACAAAAACAACCAAGAAAACCATAAAAAAAAAATCCCTTCAAAACAAAGAAAACCACAAAACCAAGCTAGAAAACCATAAAAAAAAACCCTTCAAACAACCTAGAAAACAATTCAAAAATAAATAAATGTATATTTTTTGACTTTGAATGGTAAAAACGTTTTTTTTCTAATTATTTTAGGTTTTAAAGTTTTTCATTAAGAATTTTGTGAGATAATTTTTTAATTTTTTGTTATTTAAAATGCATTTTAAATTTCTAACGAATTTGACGGAAAATATACCCCAAAAACTTCAAAACAAAAAACAACCAAACTATAACCAATAAATAAGTAAATTAAGAGCTTGAGATTGACATGATGAATATGGTTGCTCATGACAAATCTCTATTTCTAAAATAAGAAATTTTATTTTATTTTATTATTTTAAATTTAAATTAATTTATATTTTCAATATTTATTAATAATAAATATTGTATGATCTAGTTTTTAAAAAATTAATAAAATATTAATCGATTATTTTAATATATATAACTAAAAACTATAACTATATAGCCCTAAGGGATAACTCAGTTGATCGAGTTCTTGTTGCTAAGTACCTCGCTTATCAGGGGGTCCGGGGTCAAATCTCCTCAATGCCCTTGGGGTTAGGCCTTGGTAGTTTGGCCGATGGGTAGATCCCTTCTGGTTGATCTACCTAGATTTTCTCATGGATGTAGGGGTCACTCAATGTCCTTGAACCACCCTTAAAAAAGAAGAAGCTATATAACATCAAGTCACCATATATAACAAAACATTTAACTTATATTTATAACATAACGTAATTATAAATAAATATAACATCACATAGCTATATATTTATAGTTCTGTATATAAAATATAACATAACATTGTTTTATAACTATTTAACATAACATAAAATTATATATAAATATAATTATATATATATATATAAGAGAGAGAGAGAGAGAGAGAGAGAGAGAGAGAGAAGAGCATAACATGTACACATAATCATAATATAGTTCATAGCATAACTATAAACATATAATTACATATATTATCTAAATTATAACTACTATACATCACACAACTATAATATTATAGGTATATATATATTATGTATAACATTACATATTTTTATAACTATTTATTTCATAACATAAAGTTATTTAGCATAGCATGGAAATCTATAAATATTTAATGTGTATAATATAAAGTTATTTAACATAACACATACACATATAACATAGTGTAGAAATTCCTTGTAGATTCAAACTGCATATGTAATTTGCTAAAACAAAAGACTTGAATCTACTCTACTCATCAGCGGAAACATTTAATCGATCGAGAAATCATGAAGCATAGAAGAGAAAATATTCAATCAACACATTACACAATTATTTTTTAGGGAAATCCACAACTAAAAACCCATGCTATTTATATCTTGCATTAGTAAGAAAATATGAGAAGATTACAATGCTTTTCTCAAGCTCGAGCAACCTCTACACTATATCTATCTGTCTCACAACTTCTTAGACAAGCCTTGGCCAATACTTAACCAATTTTCTACTTGCCCAAGTCCCTATTTCCTTGCATTGTTTCCTTAGGAATTAACCCTATTAATTAGGGAAATTCCTCAATTGGAATTGCACAATCTATCATAGGCCTTCCTTTGACTGCATGCACCACCTGTACAATTTGGATGATTATACAACTGATATTACACAGCCCTTGAACCCCAATCTAAATTGGGCAACTCTCAAATATGACATGCATGCATCATTTATGGCTCAATCATGAGTTAACTGGTTGAACACATGAACCAACGACCTACTATTAGACCTCCTACTAGTTCCTCCATGAGTTGGAACTAGCTTAACTGACTTTAACTCAATTAAATTGAATTCATTAATTACAATTCAAAATAAACTCAACTAGGGCTCCTATAAAGTAGGAGACACTCTACATGACTCTAGTTAGACTGTCAACTCGAATTAACTGAGCCAACTAAGTCAAATTAAATTATTTAACTTGTACAAGTTATCTTGTGATGTGGAATTACAATTTTATTCTTAATTTAATTCAAGGGAAAATTAAATCAGGATTTTTGTTGTTGCATTTTCAGCACTCCCTCTCAACAAGAAAGGGATTATCCGATACCCCAATCCTGACTCTATGGAACTTGAATTTTCCTCTTGACAGTGCCTTAATCAAAATGTCTACATCTTGTTCCTCTATAGTAATGTACTCTAGCAACATGACTCTCCTCTGCACACAATCTCGAAGATGGTGATACTGGATGTTGATATGCTTGGACCGATCATGAAAAATTGAGTTCTGAGAGAGTTTTATACAACTCTTATTGTCATAGTAAATCATTGTAGGATCCATCTACTGCCCAAATAACCCAACAAGGATCTTCCTCATCCAGATAGCCTCACAAGCTACTTGACTAGTAGCCATGTACGCTACTTCTGCTGAACTGAGTGAAACTGATGTTTGCTTCTTCTTGTACCAGGAAACTGTTGCTGACCCAATACTGAAGATTCCCCCTGATGTGCTCTCCTATATGATGGAATTCCTACCCAATCTGCATATGTGAAGCCTTGATGCTTCACTACCTCTATCCGTCTATACCAAAGACCAAATTGAGTGGTTCCTATGAGGTACTCAACACATGTTTAGCTACCTTCCAATAGAGTTTGGTTGGCTTATCCATTGCTTGACTAAGCTAGTTAACTGCAAAATACATGTTCGATTGTGTGTTCACCAAACACATAAGTGAACCCACAAGCTGCTTGTAAATAGTAGCATCCGCTACTTCACCTGCAGTAACATCTTTATTCCTCCAATTCCCTGCTAGAGGAGTCTCCATGGGTTTTCTACTCTCCATGTGGAACTTCTTCAGTATCTCGTTGGCATACTTTCCATGAGAGACAAATAGTTCCCCATATCTTTTCCATACTTCCATAACAAGGAAACAATGCATGAGCCCTAGGTCCTTCATCTCTAATTCTCATGCAGGATCCTCTTTGCAAGATTTTTCTAGCTTCTCATCACCTGTTAGAATTAAATCATTGACATATAATACTATAATCCATAATTTACCTTCAACCATAATATGGTAAAGGTTTGCATCTACTTCACTTTTAGTGATGCCCGACCTGATGAAATAGTTGTCGATCCTGGTGTACTAAGCACAAGGTGCTTGTTTCAATCCATACAATGCTCGCTTGAGTCTACATACATGCGACTTTTTGTTGAAGGTCTCAAATCCTTTAGGTTGCTCAATGAACACCTCTTCCTTAACACTACAACAAAACCCTGTGATTAGCATCCCTTTTTGCTTCCCTTTTTGCGTCTAGAGACAATTTTTGGTGCTATTTGTGTCCATTTATCAAATATGGTGCAAAACTTGATGCAAAGTTTTCACCGAGTTTTGCACCAAGTCTTACATCAAGTTTAGCACCAGGTATTGTAATAGGTTTTGCACCAGATTTTACACCAAGTTTTACGCCACGTTTTATGCCAAGTTTTGTGCCATCCTTTGCACCATGTTTTGCATCAAGTTCGGCACCTAATTTTGTTTAACCATCTTTTGCATCCTCTATTGCATCCACTTTTTGCGCCTACACTTATATCAACTTTTGCATCATCTCTTGCATCCTCTTTTGCATCATTTTTTAAATCATTTTCTGCATCCATTTTTGCATATTTTTTGCATCCCCTTTGTGCCAAGTTTTGCATCAAGGTTTGTGTCTAGTTTTTGCATCTAATTTTTCATCTACTTTTGTTGCATTGGCTTTTACATCTTGTTTTGCATCCATATTTACATCCTCTTTTTCATCTGTTATTGTGTCCACTATTGCATCCATTTTTCTTGTGCCATAATTTGCACCTAGTTTGACACCTCCCTTTGCACCCTTTTTTGTTTCTAAGTTTGCATCCACGATTGCATCCTCATATACATCTAGGTTTTCATCGACTTTTACATCTATTTTTAATCCCTTTTTATATCCACTTTTGTGTCAAGATTTGCATCAGGTTTTGTGTCTCGTATTTGCATCTACTTTTGCATATAATTTTGTTGCATCAACTTTTGCATCATATTTTACATCCATTGTTGCACTCATGTTTACGCCCACTTTTACATCCCTTTTTGCATTCTATTTTTCATATTCATTTGCTTCTTTTTTTGTATCTATCATTACATCCACTTTTGTTGTGACACAATTTGTGCCATGTTTTGTTACTGTTGTACCCACGTTTTCTTCCAATTTTGCATCCATCTTCACATCCTCTTTTGCATAAAACATTGCATCTATTTTTGCATCCACTTTTGTGTTGGGTTTTGCATCTCATTTTGCATCTTCTTTTGCATGTACTTGCATTCCATCCATATCTTGCATCCAATTTTGTTTCTCATGTTGCACCCGTGTTTGCATCCACTTTTACATCCCTTATAGTATCTTGTCTTGCATCTAAGTTTGCATCTTTTTTTCTTGTCTATTTACATCCACTTTCTCATCCGCTTTTTTTGTGCTATGATTTGTGCCATATCTTATGCCTCTCATTGCAACCCACATTTTCTTCCACTATTGCATCCACATTTGCATCCTCTTTTGTGTCCAAGTTTGCATCAAATATTGTTTATGTTTTTTGCATCCCATTTCGAATCTACTTTTACATCCACTTTTGATTCATCCAATTTTGTAAATAATTTTGTGTTCACTATTGCACCCATGTTTGACCCATGTTTACATCCCTTTTTTCATCCAATTTTTCCTCCTTTTTGCATTCAAGTTTGTGTCTTTTTTTTTTTTACATTCATTGTAGTATCCACATTTGTTTCACCACAATTCATGGTAAGTTTTATGCCTACTATTGTGCCCATGTTTTCTTCCACTTTTTCATCCATGTTTGAATCATATTTTGTGTTCAAGTTTGCATCAGCAATGCATCTAATTTTTCATCCACTTTTGTGTCAATTTTTCTGTCTTGTTCTGCAACTACTTATGTTGTGTCCACTCTTCATCCAAATTTACGTCTATTTTTACCCCCATTTTTTTGTTCACTTTTGCATCCCTTTTCCAACACACATCATATTTTTTGCATTGATGATATTTCTTATGACATTGAAAATTATGAACAACTGATGACAATGCCAATAATTATAACGATGATGATAATGAAGATGATGACGATGACATGAATTGTGATTGTTATGATAATGACAATGATGATAAAGATGATGAGAGTTACAATGACAATGATGATGATGATGCTAATGACCTTGGCCATTCTTCCCAATTTTTAATGTTGTCATGGTCAAAATCATAGTAATTATCTTTGGCATCATCTTCCAAGTCATCATCATCTGATCATCATTATCATTATTTTCATCTTGGTCATCATCAAGAACAATAATGGCATAAATGATGATTATGATGTTCATGATGAAGATGACAACAATTATGATAAAAAATATATTAATTATGATGATGGGGATGATGACAATTATAATGACGATGATAATGGTAGTAATGATGATGATCATCGATCATCTCTAAAAAATAAAGTTGTTATTTTTCTTGCATATATCATGTGTCCTAACAACCCTTTTCGAGCACTCGTATTAGGTTGATGATATTTCTTATGATGCCTATAATTATGAACAATTGATGACAATATCCATAATCATGATGATGATGATGGTGATGATGATGATGAAGACATGAATGGTAATTATGACGATAATGAAATGATGACATTGATGGTGGTGATGATGGTGATAATGAAGATGATGACCCTCCATCTAAACTAGGGAGGTACTCATAATGAGACAAAAAGGTACTCTCAAGTTGAAATATTCATATAAGAAGGGATCTGGATTGATAAGCATCAATGATGATTTACATCATCATAGCCGACATTGTCAAAATAGTAAGGCCTTGACTAACAAGTTTATCTCTCCATTAGATCAGAGCACAATGTTGGGAGGCATAAATTTGGACACCACTGCCTCTCTAGGCACTTACTCCACCAGGATGTTCACCAGGTATGTCCTCACATGATCATTTCCTAATCCACTATCATAATATTTGACACCAGGAAATGTCAATCCTCATGACTATTCTTATCTTGGATTAATGTACTTGACTTATGGCGATTAGTCCTAGTCAAAGTCGAAATTCTCAAAGAATATTGGTCCCAGATGTTTATATAATCCACCATTCTCCCTACGAGTGTCTTTACTAGGCTTATGATTGTTAGTCCTAGCCATAGTACATGACACATGGATAATATTGTGTCTACCCTCACTCCCTCTCAACCAGAGAGGAGACATCCACAAGCATAAGATTTTATCAAGAATACCCATCATTTTCATAGAGAATAACATCATTAATTTGTTTTCATCGCATGACACCTTTATGATTAAGCATTCATAGATTTGTGGCAAAATATTTCCCCTTTTGTCATTTGTAATGAAATAAAATCAAAAAGTGAAAGCCAAAATCATTAAAGATACACTATATTGATTTATCTAAGTCTAAACTCTAAGGTTGAAGTGAAAATTCATGTAAATCTTATACCTATGAGTTGTGCCAAACTTATGAAAACCTTATTCCCTAAGTCCTATATTTAAGAAATGAAAAAGAAAGAAAAATAAGGGCCAATGAACAGTAACTCATGTATTCACTCCCTCTTTGAAAAATATATGAATATATACACTCCTAGTCACACTTGATCACATGTTTGTGATGGTTAAATCATGAATTCCTCTTTTCTCCTTGCATTTTCACTTCATCATTTAAGCACCTAATTGAGGACCTAGGGAATGTTTGTTGCCTAAGGCTTTCATTTCTACTCTTGGTTTACTTATGTCACACTACGGTCAATTTATGTGACGGAGTGAAATACATAAGTTTGTGGAGTTATTAGAGTGGTGTATTAATTTAGTCACCACACACACATGTATTACATCTCATTGATCCACATGTGTGGGTTTGAGATTCATTGCTTGACAACTTTAATGGAGACTACTTTATGGCTTTAATTGTATAGCTTACAAAATACGTTGTTAAACATTGCAATTCATCCTTTCTTTTCCTCGAGATACTTGCTAATATTGATTCACTCCCAATAATCCATGGAGATGGGGAGTATAAATTACTTGTGCTAGAAATAGAATTTAGAAATAGAGGTTTTCCATTTGCGATATTGGAGTCATAGACATTAGATACATGGTAATAGTCCTCGATGTCAATTAACTAAAATTGTATTGTCATAATGCGAAAAGAGGTAAACATATTGGTAACCTTGATGTCTTGATCATTTCAAATAATAACCATTCCACCCAAGTATCTCTAAGCATCAATCGCTACTACTTGGAAATTCCTCCCCCATTTTCTAATTATATGAGGTAGAACCTCACTTAATATTTTTGCTTCTTATATCAACGTTATTGATGGGTGCTTTGCGTACCATTTTTCTTTTTGGAGTCTTTGTTTTCCTTTACTATTGAGGCCTTTCATGTTCCATGAGACTATTTTCATCGAGAATTTACATAGAAAGGAAGTATAATATGACTAAAAAAAACATGTCTCAATATTTAAGTGCTTGGACAATTCCACTTCATGACTCCTATATTTCCTTAACCTAGGACCGAGTGGTGAACTTGATGGTCTTAAGGGAAAATGACCAATGAAAATCTAAAAAAGAGGTGAATTTTGACTTTATCACATACAATTTAATATACTAAAAAAAATATCCATAACAATTTCATCAATCAATGAATCATTAAAAAAATATATCCAAAACAATTTCATCAAGCAATGAATCATTGCATTATAAAATACAATCTATAAACATTTTGGGAACGTTTTGCTAAAAACATGCTCAAAAACCAACATATTTAACAATAATATGGACAATAACACATTTTTATAAATTAAATAACATATTATCAAAACTAAAAAATGTCACTAACAGAAAACTATAAAGCATGCAACTAATGGAAGTGACCACTCAAGGCCACCATAAGACAATTAATCTATTAAGATCAAGATTAATGGGGGCAAATATCTACAAAGGACAAAGGAAAACCTATTTTAACTTTATTGTTTTATTAGCCTGGTTCAAGATGAACATTTCAAGATATCATGAAGAACATAATTAGTTTTATTACATTAAGAAAACCCAAGCACATTCTATAACTTAGCAAGGAAGAGATGTATAACACCCATCTCAGCGACACAATAGATGGAATTGAGTTACTTTTTTATATATAATTTAAACTCCTATCATAAAATCACAAATTTAGCATGAATGGAATGTTTAAAAACCATTTTTATAAAAAACAAAATATAATTTTTCTTATAGAAAAAAGTACCAAAAACTAAATATATTTTTTAGAAAATAAAAAAATACTAAAACTAAAGTATATATTAAAAAAAAAACTAAAACATAAGCAAACTAGAAAATTTGAATTTGACACTCTTGTTCACTTTAGGAAATCATATGTGGAATGTGATCTCTTTATCCTCATCTTTAGCTTTTTCCTAAAAATAAAAGCATACAAAAGTGGGAAAGAGCCATAAAGCATCGGGAAGCTTTTTCCTAAGCACAAAAGCATCTAAAAAGTGGAAAAGGCCATTTTTATATCAGGAAACATTATTCACCCAAAATATTTTTCCCAAATTGAACTAATGAGGAATTTGGGAAATCTTCATAGCCTTTACTTTCCTATATATTGGAGGCTTGGCCATTGAAAAAATGATGGGAATTCTTGTATTGTCATGCTGTTAAGATCTATCTTGAGAGGTAGAGTTTTGGAGCTATGAGTTGGGGGAGGTGTTGTTGCAACTACATCTGATTGTTGTAACTTTCCTCCAACTCCTTTATCATATAGATCAGTTGTTCTCCCTTCCATATGTTTCTATTCATTCTTTACTTCTTCTATTTCACTAATGGATGTATGGAATTTTGGTTTGTATTTATTTATTCGATAATATTTATATGTTTCTGATAGTTTCGATTATCAAGATATTATGCTGTGAAGGTTGTTTTATTCTCTCTCTTATGTAGGACCAAGCTTTGGAGCTAGCTAGGAGCGCTTCCTATCTATACTAAAAACTCCAAGAAGACCTGCATGCGAGGACTCACAAGAATTTCTTTTCTTTTTCTTAATCTATACTCTAAATCTTGATTTACTAAGAATCTCGAGCCTTATAACAACCTTTCTCTTAATTGGTCTATCCGAGGTTTTTGGGATAAAGTGAGATGGCTTTATGTTCATCTAACCATGCATTAAATCCTACAGCAAAATGATGATTAGAAACTTTATATATTTTTCACTATGCAAATGAAATTAGTAAAATGAATCCATAGAGGGGGTCATAAATGGAAATAAAATTAAAACTCTAAACAAGAAGCCAAAAGTGGATGTAACAATGGATGCAAAATTGGGAGTAGAATTGGATGTTAAACTAGCCATAAAAACAAGATGCAAACAATGACACAAAAGGGTTTTAAAGTAAAATAAAAAAAAAAATGGTGCAACACTAGACACAAAGAAGGGAATAAAATAGGGCATATGAAAGGATACCGAATTGGGCACAAACAAGGATGCAAAAATGGACACCAAAATGAGGATTCAAAGAATGGTGTAAAATTAGGATGAAAAAAGGATGTAAGAAAAGACACAAAACAAGATGCAAAATGGGACTAAAAAAAGGTGAAACCAAGGATGTCAAAAATTATGCATAACTAGATGAAAATTCAAACTAAAATCTGGGTGCAAAATGAGATGCAAATGTGGACACAAAATGTGGCAAAAAAAAAGGATGCAAATTTGGAAGCCAAAAAAGATGAAAAAATAAATACCAAAAAGAATTCAAATTTGGACATAAAAAATGGTGCAAAATTGGACACAAAAGAAGAAAAAATGGTGCAAAAATGGGCATAAAAGTGGCTCAAATTTGGATGCAAATTGAGATGCAACATTGGACGTAAACTGAGGTGCAACAAATCATTCAAAACTTGGTGCAAAAGCAAATGCAAAAGTAGACGAAAAAATGGCTCAAAATTGAACGTAACAATAGACACAAAATGGAATGCAAAGGTGGATGCAACATATGGTTCAACATAGGATGCAAATTTAGATGCTCAAAAGGATGCAAATTGGATACAGGAAATGGTGTTAAAAATGATGTTAAATTGAATGAAACAAATAATGCAAAATTAAATGCAAAATATGGTGCAAAATAGGATGCAAAAAAGGGAGATAAATAAAATGCAAAAGTGGATGCAAAAAATGGTGCAAAAATGCATGAAAAATTTGACACTAAATCAAATTCAACATATGGTGCAAAATTGGATGGAAAAAATGGTATAAAAAAGGGAGAAAAACTGGCACAAAAATAGATATAAAAATAAGTACAAAATTATAAGCAAAAAATGGCATAAGACCAGATGCAAAAATTGGCATAAACAGGATGTAAAAAAAGGCACTAAATTAGATGCCAAAGATGGTGAAAAAATTGATGCAAATTATGACACAAAACTAGAAGCAAAGAATGCCACAAAAGAGGAAGCAAAAAATGATGCAAAAATAGATGGCACAAAACTAGAAGCAAAATCTGTTGTAAAACCAAATGAAAATCTTGGTGCAAAATATGATGCAAAAAAAGATGGAAAATTTGGCGTAAAAAAGATGAAAAATTTGGTGCAAAAAATGACACTTTAAAAATTGTACAATAGAGCCAGATTTAGCGCCAGGCTACTCATCCCAATTAAGAAAAAAATGCACTAAAATCTGGTGCTAAATCTGGCGCAAAATGCCTGTTTTGTTGTAGTGAATATACAAGATGAAGACAATTGCAAATTGATTAATTTTATAGATCCTTCTTTGAGAGTGACTTCAATTTTTTTGAATATAATAGAGTATTTTGATAAGCACTTGAATAATCAACCTAAAAATAATGGTCCAGAGCTCTTTGAAAGTGTTGGTATATCAGATATTCCAAGGTTCAAGTCAGAGACTGTTTTGGGTAGTACGTTACAAAATTGATATGAAAACACAGGATAATCTGCAAAATGCACTTCAGTCAAGAGCTATGAAGGTCTCTTTATTGTTCAACTCTATGTTTGTATCCAGTGATGTGTCATTTTACTTGAATGTGAAAAGATGTTTTGTAAGATGTGGAGATCCTTTAGCAAAATAAACAAGTAGCATTCAAAGTTCTTTGCATACCGATCTCAATGAATTCTCAAATACTATTTAGTCCGATTATTATTGTCAAAAGAACATGATACAACTTCATCATATTGAGATATCCAAATATGTCATAGATATTATTGATTACATTCGAATGGATTATGAAATGGTTTACGAGTCAGATAATGAGCTAAAAAGAAGAGTAGATACATTTCCAAACTTGAAAAATCTTTGTATTTTACATGTTAATCAGGTAGATCTAATGAGTTTGATCAAGGACAGGGTTTCCCAAATAGGTTCCTTGAAATATAATACAACTTTGAGAGGACTAGGCACTATGCAAATATTATAGAAGGCAACTTTTGATGTTTGTCTCTATGGTATTCAGGTAGCATATTTGTATTTGATAGAGTTGGTTCAAAGCATACAGTGTTTGGAATATTCTATAAAACTGCCCTATTCTTTTCTTAAATATGCCTACCATAAATCTAAAAATGGGTTCGCTGAAGGCCATCCTATGTTATCATCACTTGAAAGAATGCTTAAATCATATTTTTTGCCTCGGAGTGATCACGAGGTCTTGGTTGTGTCTAGAAAAAGTGCATCGTTTCCTCTATGTAAGAAAATATATATAACCCGTTTGAAGCTTCATGACCTTAGTTGGGATCAGGAAGAAAATTTGGACAAGTTTAACCAGGCAATTTTGGACACATTTTGACTACCTGATGGTATCACACAAGTAAGTGAAATATTCCTATACTTGAAAGTATGGTATGAAGTGCTTTAAAGTTGAGAGTGATCGGTATTCAGTTTAGCCCATGCTGGGCACATGCACAAAGCATAGCTTTCCATTAGTCGGCATGTTCAAGAAGATTCTAAGCATGTTATAAGAGTTTTAGAAACATCTCTACAATTTCTAGAAGGTTTAGACATGTACCTTACATACATAGCATGGAATTTACGTAAAAAAATTTAATTTATGCCAAAACATGTTAAAAAAATTTGTTCTACCAAATGTGTAGAATATATATCTTCTACCTGAATGTTATTGAAACACATTTTTTAATGGGTTTTACGTCGTGTAAGAAACATATGTATTTTTCCTACAAGGATCGCATATCATGTGTGAACAACATATTGCTAAAAGGGTCAGCATTAGGTATGGTTGGCAAATGTTTCTATTTCATACATGTTTTTAAGGTACTATAAAAGGTGTCATTGACCATACCCTGATCATTTCCGGGGCTTTACCGTTTGCAGACTATAAGGATCTTTGAGTCGCTTGAGATATTTCCAAATTTGCACAATATGTACCTTGTCGATGAATGTTATTAAGAGAAATTTTGTCAATGTGTTCTAGCTTGGATGGTTAATATGAGAACTTGTTCTCCTCCCCATCTAGGTTGAATTTCTACTTGTGACATCCTTACCCCTTTTGGGGGTTGTCCGTCTTTGGAAGGATTCACATTAGGTGGATGCTTCTAGGTTCTAAGAGGATACATAGCTTATGCAAAGCAAGATAACAAATGTAGATCAAGGGAGGGAAAGACATATTATGTTTATGGGCTGAGTTCCTTTAAGAACAATGAACCAAATTGGGAACTCATGATTGCATTAAGCAAGGCTTGAGTGGAGTGGTGATAGACGTATCCCATGTTGTAGACCATTTCAGCTTCTGGAGCTAGGGATCATCACAATCTAGGTGTTCTAGACTTCTTGATTATAGTGAAACTATCTACAGATAGATGATCCTACTTGTATGAAAGTGAATCTCTCGAGAATTGTAGGTTGTAATGACCCCAACAGCTCATTCTTATTTACGTCAATGACAAACATCACATGGTCATCATTCAGATCTCGAATCACGTTCTTGGTGTACTGCTAGAGCCCTTTGCGTGCACTCCCTTACCCAATGTACCATATGTGACATTAACAAGGATATATTTTTGTTGGGAATTTTATAGAGGAGTTTTTTGGCCTTCTCCAAATTGCCTTTCTTACAAAAAACTATCAATACTAGCATTGTATGTGACCACAATGGGCTAAATGTTTTCGTTAGGCATTTCATAGAAGAGCTTCCTAGCCTCCCCCAACTTACCTTTCTTGACCATCAATAAGCACTTTGGATGTAACAGCACCAAAACAAGCACTTTGAGATCACTGGCTTGAGATTTAAGAGAAAATGAAAAACCTGAACTCAGAAATTGGAGGTGCTCTATGGGATACTTCCCGGAGAGAGAATGTACCCAAATTGTATGGATTTGATACAAACTGCTCATTTTTAAATAAATTCAAAACATATTAAAAATATATATTTATATATAAAGCAAGATTTCTCAACCTTTCTTTAAAATATTTCTTATTGCACTACACTAGTGTGGCAGGTTTCATGAAGAATATGAATCAATGTTGGAGAAGAGTTACAATTATGGAAGCACATGTTTGTGTAAAAGTTAACCAATACCCAAATTGACAATACAATTGAGATTTTAATTAATTTATATATCTATATATATATGAATATAATAATTTAGACTGTACATCTTATATGGTTTCCAACATTCATTATTTTCTATTTTTAATATTTTTTACAAAAATACTTGTAC
>APFE031704448.1:1488-49787 GCA_000404065.3 Pinus taeda | reverse complement strand
GAGACTTATCAATTGGCTAAAAAAGTGTTGCTTTTTGTATCCTCATAATGTGCTATCAATTCTTCCGTAAAAATTGCCCAAGCGATAAATTGTTTATGAGAGAAAAGCCATTGATACCATACAAATTGGTTTGGTTCCAAATATAAAGTTGCCATACATACCTTTTGTGTGCTTTGCACATTATTGAGATCGAAGAATTGCACCATCTGTAATATCCATGTGGTAGGATCCTTGCCATCAAACTTCCTCATATCGATTTTTGGAATATGGTGAGTCTTCGATCCAACATTAGCGTCTATGAAATCATGATTAACATTTCTCTTATTCTCATCATGAGTTTCCTTTAGTACCCTTTCACCCTTAGTGCCCATTTCTTGTAGCAACTTATTCGTATTTATCTTCAATTTTTCCATGTCTATCCTCAAATCTATCTTCAAATCATCCATCTTAGCTTCCACGTCAATCATCTTAGCTTCTACGCCTTTCTTTAAACATTCCATCTTAGCTTCTACACCTTTCTTTAAAACATCCATCTTAGCTTCTACATCTTTCTTTAAACCATCCATCTTAGATTCTGTTCCTTTTTGTGTAAGGGACAATTGTTGCACTTGGTCTTATAATTTTGATATATCATGTTGCATTTCTTCCTCTTCTTCATGAGTCATGCTAAAGCTTTCAGGTTCCTTACTAGGTGTTTGCATTTTGTTTCCTCGGGGCATCAGTTACTGATAATAGTGCTCTACTATACCCTTTGAATTCCTTCAAAATAAATTTTCAAACCAAGCTTAAGCAAAAATTTAAGAAAATCTACACACCTTTTTTCACTTTGTAGGAGCTTGATAATGCCTCTGATGTATCTCTGTACTTTCCAATCATCTAGTTCTGAATTCGTGACTTGTAGTAGCCCTCTATGTCCTCTTTTCAATTCCACAAGTCTGACCCAAATTGGATTCTCCAAGGAAGAGTTATGCGAAATCTCCCACAATGACTTGATTATAGACTAGTTCAGTAGAGCGAACTTGTACGACGTGCCACGAGTCACTATTTTGACCTTTGGATCTAAAAACTGCATACATGAATCTAAAGTCCGTGCTCTTTCTGTACCTTCTTATGAAATTTCAATCCAATCTCCAAGGAGAAAGTTATGACGATTTTCCCCAGGTCACTTGTTTGTAATGTAATTTAGGAGTCTAGAAAAAGAACAACTTCATTAGATCATATCTCCGCAAATATAGCTCAAAAAGCTCTGAAATGTGGACCCACGATTTAGAGCGATTTCTTCTCAAATGGGTTTTTTTTGCGACTTCTGAAACATCACAGAAACAAAGCTATAGAAACAATGCCACGATGACCTGTTTGGAGCAGCGAAACCCTAGAATCCAAAGCTCTGATACCAAATGTTATGAAACCAACTCAAGAAAAGATAGAAAAGATAGATCAATGCCTTATAATTCAGCCTCTTCGAGGGGGCAACCTCCTTTACATTACATAAATGAACAATTCTTGGATGATTCAAATGACAAAACCTCCTTTCTATATATAGGAGTCTAAGGGGTCACAATATAATCTAGCCAACCTAACAATAATAATATAAAGCCACAAAAATAACAATAGAGGGATTCTATGGGGCACAGTAATAAAAATATGGGGGCAATAGGGGCACAACAATATTAATAAGGGGAATAACTAGTATTATAGGGACACAACAATACTAGGGTAATCACTAGTATTATAGGAACCCAACAGAGTCTTGTTTCTTATAGCATTGGATGGACATCTACTCTTTATATATGTAGCACATAGAACAACATCAGCCCAAAACATTATCTTTACATTTTCGAAGAACAACATGGATCGTACCATATTTAATATTGTCCTATTAATTCTTTTAGCTACACCATTCTGTTGGGGATTATAAGGCACATTTGTTTGATGTTTGATCCCATGTTGGCGAATATAGTTTTCAAATTCATTTGATGTGTATTCTTTTCCATTATCAGTCCGAATAGACCCAATATGAGATTGTGCATCATTTTCAATCCATCTATCAAAATTCTTGAATGTTTGAAAAGCATCAAATTTGTTCTGCAATAAATAAACCCAAGAGATTCTGGTGTAGTCATCAATAAATGTCATGATATATTTATTTCCATTTGCAAAAGGAACAGGCATTGGAGCACATAAATCTGAATGAATGAGTTCAAGTTTTCTATGTGCTCTTGAATGTGAATCATGAAAAGACTGTTTGCTATGCTTTCCTAGAATGCAAGCATCAATTGCTTAAGTTTCCTAAGAATTGTCGGCAAACCAACAACACCATTTTTCTTCAATAAGCGGAGACAGTCATAGTTCAAATGTCCAAATCTAGCATGCCATAATAAACTTGATGGAAGTGTACCTTCTTCATGATGAGAATTGTATGAGAAATGGTGTGCATGAGTAGAGGTTCCTTGCAGCTTGAGAAGCCTTTCGTCTTCTGTTCCCCTCATGAAAAGTGAGTGGTCAGATGCTTTTCTTACCTCAAGCTTTCCATTGAACATATGAATGGAGTGACCTTGCTAGTAGATGTAGACCAGGGACAACAAGTTTCTCTTGAGTTGTGGGAGATATAGAACATGATGTAGAAGAAAGTCTGGGAGAACGGGTAGTTTAAGCCTGATTGTGCCAAGCCCCGATGGCTTGATTTTTGATTGGTCTGCAAAGTATACTGCTCCATCAACATTGTTAGTGAAATTTTCAAAAAAATATTTTCTATGATTCATGTGGCAGGTTGCTCCTGAATGAAGCAAGCAATCATTTTTCCAAGAAGCAAGTGAGGCATTAAACAAATCTTCACTTACTCCAATGTTACATTGTGCCACAACAGAGTGAGCAGATTTAAGTGCTTTACCTTTGTCTGTATCATCAATTTTACCTTTCTGTTGGTATCTTTTCTGCTCAATTTTTTCCCATGGTAGCTTGCATGTAGAGGCATCATGTGATCCATTTCTTTTCCAGCGTATGCAGTGCAAATCTACCTTCTCTCCTTGAGAATGTCTATCCCCCCTGCCTCTGAAATATCTTCCTCTTCCTCTTTTACCACCTCTTTCTCTTGTAGAATCTTGAGCAGGATGCTTTTCTTTATGAGCAAGGCACACAGCCTCTTCAGAAGATTCAGGGGTTGTGTTCTTTCCAAAAGATTTCTCTCTTTCAGCAAACTTTTTCACAAGACAGTCAAAGGTTATATATTTGAGATTTCCATTTTCTTGCAATGACTCAAGATAATTGGAGTAAGTAGGATAAAGTGCCTTGAAAAAAGCAATAAGAGGAATATCCATTTCAACTTTAGTGGATTTGATATCATGCATTATAGACTTTACTTGAGATGCAAGAGCAAGAGGATCATTATTTTGCAGTTCAAGAGTGAAGAGTTTAATCATGAGTTGAATAACTTCAAGTGCAGAATGTGAGTCATAGAGTTCTTTCATCTTTTGTATGGCTTCAAAGGCAGTTGACTATGACAAAATATGGTGACTCACCTCTTCATTTACAGATGCTGCGATTAATGCATAAGATTTACTTTTCTTGTTTTCCCAAATGTCGGGATGCAACTGCTTCCTGAAATCTAACAATCAAAAATTAAATTGACCTTTTTCACTGCGGTTAAGGCTTGTGTTCATTTCCATTCTAGTCAATACTTTGACTCCCCATCAATGAGGAGCACTGAAGATTGCATGGCTAATAATCTGAGTTTCCTTAATATATCGTTCCACACACCTAGAAATGCAACTGCTTTCACTTCCATTCAAACTTGTACCGTGCTTCGTAACACACCTAGAAAAGCATTTAGTATGCACCATCTTGAGAAATTCCTCGGCTCTGGAGCAGGCAGTGAGCAGCGATGTTCCCAATTTTAGAAAGGAACATCTACCTAATCTCATGGAAATTACAACTACCTCGTCTTGAACAACAACAACATTGAGATGTGGGATGAATTTTTTGGTTCGGTTCTTGGCAAAGAGATAACCTTTCTGAAATATACGATGAAGTTTGCAGTAGAGGTGGTGAGAGGATTGGCGCCGATTATGGGATAGAGATGGGCATGGAGGTAAAAGATAATTCTAGGGATCCCATCAATGACCGCACTGGAATAGTCAGACATGGATGTTTATGATCCACATTAAAAATCCCACAGATCTATTTGGACTCACAAAGTTTTGAGCACTAGAATAGTCGGACAGTCGACGTCCCACGTTATGGTAGAAAATGTTATGTTGACAGTCCAAAGAGCACAGGTAATGAAGAGGGCGCAGGTAGTGTCAGGTAACAACATTCAGGTGACAGCGTGGAGCAGGCTACCAACATTTCTGAACAGGAAACATTTTTGAATGGAGAGCAGAGGAGCAGAGGAGCAGAATAGGGAGTTACAAAGGGCATAAAAGCTAAAAAAATGTGTTGGCTCTGATACCATGTCAGGCCAGGCAGTAACTCCATAACACAAAAATGATTCGTGTGTTCTATTCCATTAGGTAGGTCTTCATTATATACATGAGGGAGAGACTGTTCAGTTCATCTCCCGATGACTGTTCATATTTCCTATTTATCTATTTACATAAATTCACCCAATCACAACGATTAGGTGTCAACAATGTGTCACTGAAGAGAAAGCCATTTCCCATGCCCATTACTTGGATCTGGTCTACTCTCAATCTAGCACCTTATACGAGTTGTTACCCAATGCTTCATGACCATCATTCGATCTCGCAGCATCGAAGTCACCAACTCTTCCTCCTATTGATGGATAGATTGATTCACTATCCCAGATCCCTACTAAAAATTCTTCCAAACGGAAGTCGGTCTTGAATGTTGTTCTTAATAGTTGATCTCAAAACCCGCCAGGCCCTGGTAAAACCTTAGAGGTCCACATTGTCTAGTGTACCGCAGCGACAAATGCTCAAAAGGAGAAAAGAAAGGCAAAGGAAAAGCTAAATTTGATGCCCTAAAACAGTGTCCTCCCAAATAATCTGTTGGCAAATCTTCACAACGGAAACCTAAGTATTCCTGCCTCATTTGTGAGGAGGATCACTATACTAAGGATTGTCCATGATGATCTAAACTTAGTCGCCTGCTGAAAGGGACACATGCTGTCCTTAAAGAGCCATTTCCATCTCAGCAAACTCAAATGGTAGATCAACCCCGATCAGCTTCCTCTGGATCTTAAGTGTTCATGATGAGAATGCCCAGTAATGTGGCTACGTAATCGAAATATTATCAAACTATAGTAGCTCCTACAACTGGGAAAGAAAAAGAAGCAACACCTTCTTCTTCTACCTTGAGTTCTGGCCCTCTACAAATTGAGCTCCTTAACTCTGATTCCACTATGTGGCCACCCTCTCGTGGTGTGCTGTAGAAATCCTCATATAATGCGAATGCCTGAGCTGCTCAGCACTACAATATTGTTGAGGATTTGGCTCAAGCACCATCAGCCATGTCCGCTCTCAAGGTACTCCAAAGCTGCCCATCGTAGTCGAAGTTTTTGTTGTTAGCTATCGGGGGCATCGATCCCACCAATTCTAATTTGATCTATTTCGATCTGGACAATGATGTTCCATGGCTCCCTCATCAAATTACCTCTCTTATTCAGGTAATCATTAAAGAGAAGACCATTCACCACACTGTCATCGATGAAGGTGCTTCTACCTGCATCATGTCAATTGCATGTTGGAAGGCTATTGGTTCCCCTATATTGAACTAATCCCTAAACACTTTGGAAGCTTTCGATGGGCCTGACTCGCAACCCTTCGATGTCTTACCTAACCTGGCCATCACCCTGGAAAGCAAGATAGTGCAAGTTGAAGTAGAGATCGTTGACACTAATATCAATTATAATATTCTACCCAACTAAAGTTGGACTCATGCCATGCATCTCGTGGCCCCTCTTTGTTTCGCATGATCTGTTTTCCCCATCAAGGCAAGATTGTCAATGTAGAATTGAGGCTTCTGTGATCCATATCAAGTTTACGAGAGATTTTTTGGTGTAAATCACATGAAATATCATTTGTCGATGCGTTTCGAACCAACCAGTGTGGTTCATCATCAGGATAGGTCGAAGAAATAGATCCAACTTTGCATGTTAAATAGTTTGAGTAGAGCCTCCAACGGCTAGCATGAGCAATGGCTAAATTTTACTTTTGTACCAGGGTCATAAATTTTTTTATAAATTAAATGGAAGTCAGTTATATTAGGTGACCGTGCCTTTAAATATCTATAATATATATATATATAAATATATAAAAAACAATTTTTAATTGGTTGTTAAGTTAATAGTTAGTTAAAAAGGTATTATTTAATAAATACATTAAAAATAAATTATGAAAATTTTTATTACCCTGCTCCAAAAGTCAAAGTTAGCCATTGGAGGCTTTGCTCAAACTATTTAACATGCAAAGCTAGATCTGTTTCTTCAACTTGTCCTCACGATGAACCACACTGGTTGGTTCGAAATGCGTCGACAAATGATATTTCATGTGATTTACACCGAAAAATCTCTCGTAAAGATTGTCATTATCAGTCATCTTTCTTTCTTTGCCTCTTCCTCCTCGAATGGCAATGTTCCATACGTCAAGCACTCTGGTGCTCCCTATGAGAGTGTGGGTGTAGGTCTCTTCAAAGGTTCTGCCTTAATGGGAATTTTTCCATCCCCTCCTCCTCATGTTGCCTCTCTCAACATGGTCTAGGCCAAATCTAATCCTTGGGTCATACCTACACCAGATCTTGTTGATGCTTGGGGCGACGTCATGCCGCTTAGCCCCACTGAAGTCAATTATGTGGAAATTGTTTCGGCTTCGAACTCTACATCGTATGATTCTCATATATCAAAGACCTCTCTCGATATGTACTCTCAATCCCCTACCTTGGCACTTTGGAATCATCTGATTCCTTAGCCGAGACCTTTCTCGTTGATGAAGTTATCATGGAAATCATGTCCATTGAGGAACCACTGTGGATGGATGCTCATTATCACTCCTCGTTCCTACCTCACCCAGCGATCATGTCTGTTGTTTTCAAATATTTCTCTTCTTCACTACTTATTGATGTGTTAGTTTACCCTTACATGATCAAGATCTTTCAACTAAGGGCAGCTTTATCCCTTCATTGATTCATGATTTTTCACCATCCCCGAGTTTTCTTTGATTTCCCATTATTGTAATGGGGTCGCCATCTGACTCATAACCATTCCTCGACCAGGGGGCATGGGGGAAAAGCCTTATATGAGTTCTACTCCATTATTTCGCCAAGTCAATGCTTATATGTCATGGCAATGGTAAAAGTGTAGTGTCATTCTATGTTGATTGATTACCCAAGTCCTAGAATAGACTCCCTCATGAAGTACTATGCTTAGGTCATCTTGCATGGATACTTATGTACAGTAGTCTGTGATTCATTTTTGTACAACATGGTTTTGTATGATAGTTTTCAAACATCTTTCCTGTTTACTATGTTTTTCTTGCTTTGCATATGTCTGTAACTCCCGACGTTGGTTTCACCGATGGTGCTTGTCGTAGTACCCGAAACCTATCATTTGTGACGTGGGCTATCTATGACCCTAACAGTGAGTTGACTGACCTTTAAGGTATCTTCTCGGATCGTACAACCAATAACATTGATGAATACATTGCGATCATCGAACTGTTGTTAGAAGCCATCTCTCTGGGCATCAGAGAATTGGTTGTCAACCTGGATTCACAGCTTGTCGTCCTTCAACTCAATAGGAAATATTCCTTCAGGAACCCTCAAATATTAAAAATGTATCTCTGTAGCCATCTGTTGGAAAGACATTTTGAGTATATTACATATCATCATATTCCTAGATGCATGAATACATTGACAAATGCATTAGCTAATTATGTGTTGGATAGACATTTACGAAACATGTAAAAGATAAGACAAACCATTTGTACCATAATAGACAGGAAAATGCCACACACACACATATATATAGATATATATGTTAGAATGTTTGATACATTAGAACCCCAAAAATAATATATGTGTCTATAATAACATCAGCAGCTTGCAGACCTCGAACATCTGTGGCATGCATGCCTCAAAAAATATGTAAGTGTCAGACACAAGAACTACTCAGCATGGTGGTCATGGTAGCATGAGACAACTCGTGTAACCGGACTCAGCAGTCGATGGATCCGATTTGAGACTCCCACTGTGTGCCTCTGGTATCATCGGGGCATGTCTCCTATCCAAGCATACTCTAGGATACCATAAGCCAACCATTCAAGGTTCCTCGCAATCTCCTCCTCATTATCCCTCCCTTCCTGATAAGGGGTGACAACATAAATAGGACAGGGGACACGCCTGACTATCGAGGACATCCATGCTGGCCACTCTGCTCCAACATATATCTAAACAAGAGAAATTTTATAAGCATGCATATACCAAAAACAATTAAAAAACATAAAAGTAATTTTTTTTTGGTTGTTTATCTTCATCATCGAAGTCCTCTCCATTTGGTAAAGGCACATCTAGATCTCCATGAAAATCAGTGCCGCTATATGTCCAGTCCTCCATGATGATCTTTTGTCATTGTAGAATGAGAAGAATGTCAATCAGGGTCAGTATGACATATTCTGACTCCTAGTGATCTTGGGCATTAGATGACTCTAGTGGTCCATCCGCTAATCACGTGGTGTAGGAGGATCAACCTCAGTCAACTAATATTGGAACAATGGCACTCGTTCTAGGAAGAAGGTCATAAGTACTGATCTGAAGACAAATTGCTTTAGGTTCCCCACCTTCGCCTTGGACAGCTGGTGCTTGATGTTCATCTTCATGGCCTCTGCCTAGTTGAAGATCGTATGAGATGTATAGTCAATAGCATAAAGAACTTCAACTTGTTAGTCTCATGTTCCGCCTGGGACCCTGCCACTCTATTGACAGTCAACAGAAGCACCCCGTGTCAGATCTCACACACTGGAAGTCTCTATCTTCCCAGTCTTGGATTTCCAGGTCTCGGGATAGTGTTCGATAAGCAAGGATGATTTGCTTGCCCTGGTCGGACATGATCCATACAAGTTCACTTACTCACCTTAGCAAGACAGTCCAATGATGAAGTAGATATTTGAAGTTGTCAACTCTAGCTCCTGGTCCAAAGTGACAAAAATCTCATGATTGATGTCCCAAAGGCTTATCGTGTATCAAAGCAACTTGGGCTGGGCCCGCATCCCTGGTGTAAGGAAAAATTTGAGGTGCCCGCAAGCCCGCAAAGCCTCTAGGAAATTTGGATCATTCAATGATTGGGTGTCAACATCTTCATGTTCATCTTCCTTCCAATCCACTATTTTTGGCAATTTCTCTCTTGCAAAAGCCATTTATTTGAGTCAATCATCAATTTTGGCACATAAAATTCAACTTTTACCGGTCACGTCCTGAGCAAAAATTGAAATTTTAGCTCCCTAAAATTCCTAAAAAAGGGCTAAAAATAGAAATGAATAGCATGAAAATGAAGCTCAGGGCTTCAGCTGTTACCTAGAACTGATGGCTTGTCGATTGACCTCCCGGATCTCCCATACTCTGCTCCAGAAAAACTAGTGCAAAAGTGGGTAAAGAGTCTCCACTACAAAAGTAAAATGGGAAATGGTAAAAATATATTTACTTTTCCCCTATTTATTGATTTTTCCATGAAAATATCAGGTTTGGTAAATATTTTTGACTTATTCTAACTCAAGGGCTCGATAATACACTTCGCCTTACTTGTGTAGCAACAGGTCATGGATGTTCGACGATGGCAGTGAGTAAAATTTCAGCTCTTTTCTCGACTAGTTAAACTCATATGAAAAGATTGCTGAGTATTTTTTCCATTTTTGACTCGTTTAAGAGAATAAAAGTGGGGCGTCAACTTTCAACTATTTTTTGACCCTTTAAAAGCAAAAAGATGGGCGAGCCCATGTTGTTTCGAACTCATTAATGGATGTGAAATGTCATGTGCCAAGTATAAGTTTACCCCTTTTTATGGTTGCGAAGCACTATTTATGAAAGAGGTACTCCTTGACTGAAATGGTCAAGGGGTTCTCTCAAGTATTTTTTTCTACCTATTCGGGCCCGAGAGACACAAATGTATGAAAAGCAACCATGTGGAGTTTTCTTTTACGTGTTTTTTGCAAACTCTCTAAACGTAAAAGAGATACCAAGTTACACCATTGTCGGACTCGCTAAATTATTAAACAACATTGGATTCATCATAATGAAAAACATGAGCTTCTCCTTCACAGAGCTCGTTAAACTTACTAGGTCGGATTTGTCCGAAGGATGAACTTACAATGCAAGCATATGTTATCCCCTTCAAGCTTGTGATTAAAAAATAATTGGGGTACTTGCAAGAAATGGTGGGGGAAAATTTGGAAACCTATCGAGTTGTGTCGGCCGCTTACTCTTGAACATGACACTCTTTGCTTCGTGTCGGGTTGGGACATCCTCCTTTATATCATTGATCTTCCTGGGTTTGGGCCGTTCATTTTTGCCTTCCATCTGATCTTTGCTATGACACCATGACCACCAATCCTATGGATCCAAAAGCTACCAAACTACCATTTGTGTTACTGATATGTTCAAGAGTTGTCCTTCTAGTGTTACACTTACCTTTGTTTCTCTGTATCATCCAAAATAATTTTGCATCCTCTTGTCTCATGTCGATGATGTGGGATTCATTACGGCCCTCCTTCGACACGGTCACTTTCCATCGACATCAATTCATTATCCCGAAAGTTGGTCGAGAGACTTCCTTCCAGTACCTTAGAGCTTGCATGCCTTAATGACAAGTTCTTCGTACTCGACGACAAGTTCACATCATTGGCTTTCGATTGAGTGATTCGATGGGTGTTTGACTTCAGTTCTTGTATTCAAATTGCATGAATTGTGATAATATTACCTTGAGGGCCATTGTCATTATTGGTGGTTTCTCTTGTGATTGTTAATAGATTACATCATTGATTGGTAATCAAGTGACTTTCTAGCATGTTCGATTTCAACACATCTATCTTCATGCTAGGATCTCTACCTTGATTGGGTGGTGTTGGAGTGCAAGACCCTAAACTCAGATCACACAAGTCTAGGTTGCAAAGTGGTGTGACACAGTTTATGATGATATTCATGTCTCTTTCAGATGGTTGGCTATGACTAGACCATGAGTTATCATATGTGATCCTTCTCATTATTGGATGGTTGTGACCATACGTTGGTTTCATTATGATCATTTTTGACAAATGGCTGCACCCATACCTGGATCCATTTACATGATCATTCTATGGTTGGTTGTGTCCATGCCATGATTCATGTATCATTTGACAGAGATCTTAATTTATGTATATGTATTTGCACTTGCTTGCAGGTTTTCTGACGACAAACTAGTTCCTCCCACTGATTTATAAAGAATTTCATCCCTCACTCCAGCTCAACCTTCACACTTTAAGGGGCCTCTGTTACACAACATTTTGTCACTGTCCTTGCACTCCCCATTCCTTGATCCTTGAGGACCTCTACAGTGAACACCACATGCTTTTCCTTCATGGAGAAACTCCCATTATGTCCCTCTTCATGAGCAAATCATTCCGCTTTTGCACCATTTCCCCTGAAACTTCTGTTTTTCCCAGTTTACAAGGCCGGCGCTACTGACCTTTGTCTCCCCCGCATCGATGTGCAGAGATTGTTGGGCGGTATAAATGCAAGATTTACACCAACATTGAAGTTGTTAATTTAGGTAAGTAAACTTAGAGGTGTAGCACAATATATGCTAGAAGATGACCTTAGCGATCTGCTAAATAAAAACCAAACTCTTGCAAGAAATTCAAAAGGAGCATCATTTAGGAAAAATAAACAAGTCTCTTTAAAGAAAAGTAAACACACTCCGAGAATCTACTTCTAGCTCCTTTTCTGGGTTGAGATAACTCCTACAGTAAGTCTTCCTCAATTGTCTAGGGGACAAGGGAATGTAGGCCCCATTCGAAAGAAAGTGATTCAGGAAATAAGGAATGTGAAACCTCTTAAAACATTATTGCTATGTTGCGAACATGAAATCACACAACAACTTCATTCCAACTAATCTAAGGAAATAATTGAATGATTTAAGAAGAATCAAAATAATAATGCACTGCTTCTCTTAAAGAAAATTTAGTACTTTAGTTGTAAGAGAAATGTGTAATAAGAACCAATATATAAGTCATGTTGTTTACCCTGATCTTATTAAATACTTCCTTATAATATATGCAACATTTAATTATAACAAAGAATTATGTGAGCATTTTTTCAACAAGATTCATAATATTTCCTTATGCTGATCCGAGCATCTACTTGCAAAAGTGCAGGAATAAATGTTTTACTGTAATGGTGCAGGAATAAATGTTTTTCTGCAAAAGTGTAGGAATCTATCTCATATAATATTCAAAGGAAATTATGAGTATATGTTAAGTTAAGTTAACCAAAATTCTTGCTCAACAATTATTTCAGCATTGCATTCTAGAAATAAACATTGTTATGCAGCAACGAGATCAGGGTAGATCTTTGTAAGAATAAATAAGAGATGTAGTTAAAACATTCACTGTTTACTTTAGTTCAAACTTTATGAATATACATCCAAAAGAGTTGATACTAAACTTAAATAACCACAACAGTAAAATAAAGCTTTTGGAATGAAACTGAAAATGAAGTGACTGAAAGAAGAGCTATGAAATGGAATTGCGAAATTATCTAAGATCGCACTCACACCAAGTAAAATAAAATGCAGCAAATGAAAGTTAAGAGGTTTGGGGCAACGAACTGGTTGGTGGGCCCAACCATCCATCTTGTTCCCCCTTGCAACAATTTAAATCAGAATCTTAGAACATTATAGAGAAACAAAATTACTCAAAAGTGATTACCAAATAAACTCATTTCAGAGTAGAAACTAGAATTTAGAATTTAATGCCAAGTAAATTCATTTCATAAATCTTGTTACAGATTCATTAAGTAATGTAGCACTGGCACCAATGGTCCACTTGAGGGATCATTCCACTGGTGCACATATCCTCCTTCCTTGCAAAAAAATATGTAACTCCCTATTCTGCAACTGAAATACAATTTACAAAATACAAACTGCCATCCTCTCCCACCTGTGTAGGTCGTCTCTTTTATATTGGTTTTTACATGATAGTTTCTTTAGCAAATAACACGGGGATCAAATCCAAACTAATATTCATTAATAGAATATCAGTAAAACTATTTACCCATTGAAAGAATGAATATCTGGCACGAATTTCCCAAGTCTAGTTGTTTTCTACACTTCTGGAAAGATTGGTTTTTTTAACAAAATGCATCCAAAGAACTCTGTGTATCTCCTTAACCATTGCAAATTTTAGACAACTGTTTGGAGGGAATCTAGATTGTTATATTTTCAACAATAACCTCTCTTACAATTTTCTTCTTTAGATCCACTACCTCAGAAATTGTGCCCGAAAATCACTGTTTGAAATCTGAGATGCTAAGATTATGGCAAAACAATCTATTTTTAGAAAAATGCCTCAAAGACTATTATGTAACTTTTAGACCGTTACAAATTTTAGAAATCAATTTGAGTCCTTTTCAACTTGTTGTACTAGTACCAAAACCCATGTTCTATAATTTCTTCATTCGCCTTCACGTGCACAGAAAACGAGGAAAAATTTGGTAGTTTGGAAACTACTGCGAATTTGGGGACGAGGAATTAATTATTGGCTAGACATAAATCCATAAGACTTGGGTGTACCTTAACTTATGTGGAAGTTTTAAAATAATATTTTGAACAAAATCCTCTTTCATATTTCCCTAGAGATGTGTTAATGTATGAAAGCCCCAAATTAGTGAAGGCATGTTGGTGCAGGCAGAGCTGGTGCAGGAATGTTGGTGCAGGCACAACTGGTATTGGAACTGCTACTACAGGAATGTTAACACTTGCCAGAAAAGAGCCTAACATTAATGATATTTTCACATTAAATTAAAAAAACAAGAAGAGTTCATAGATCAAGAACTATCACCTCTAAATGCCTCTAAATGATAACTTAATAATGTGTAAAACGAATAATAATGATTATAGACACCTAGTACAGACATAAAATTATTCAGGTAAATCATGAAAATTTGGACGAAATGGAGGTTCAAAACTCCCCCACACTGACCTTCTTACATGTCCTCATGCAAGCCAAACCATAGGACGATAAAAGCATGAAAGAAGGCAGGGGAAACATTTTAAAGATCAAATTATGATTTCCAACAAAAGTGTCAGGAAAAAAAAAAATACTTAGCAAGGAGATAGGTAGATATCATGATATGTCACAATCTAAAGTATTCATCAAGTCTACAACATTTTTATTACTACAACAACTAAAACGATGTTACAACACTTATGAAAGTATCGAGTGGAGGAATGATAAAATTACAACAAGATGAAGTATAGGAAAGCAATGCTTTCTAATATAAATTATGGAGAAAGAATAGTGCACCTTTATGACAGACATTACATACCCGTTATCCTATTTCAATTGAATTCCCTACTTGTCATAGATTTGATATCTCTTATTTCTTTCCAGAGTCTTATTAACAATCATGACAAAAATAAAATATTTGTTGAAAAGGCACAATTTCAAGAAAATTACCATAAGATTCCTTCACCTAATACAATGATCGTGTACCTACATCACATAGTGCTTATTTAGAGGTAACCACAATCAATAGACATTGTTTTCCATCAACACCTAGTGAGTAATCATCGCTGAATAATTCACCACTCTAAATACCATAAAACAATTAAGCGAGTTATGATACCAAAAAAGGGAGATAAAAATAGAACAAAATGACACCTTCCTGGACCGATCAACAAACTGAACACTAAATTTGTTTTCATGAAGATGCGAAAGTAAATTTATCCTTAATCTAGTGCAAAGAATTACCTCCACTAAGGGTACTACATCATTAAAGATTCCTAATTTTTAAAAGATAGAACTCAAAGCATCATCCTCAAAGCATCTTAAAACCATTATCCAAGAAATAAAATGATGATTTTTAGGGAAAGATAAATATAACCAAGCAAATCATAGTATGCAATTAACTTTAATACCATAGACATGGCCCTGCTGCTCGCAATTGTCTATAACGTCGGCAGGGATGTATTTTAACCTAGTGAATGCCTGTGTCCCACTTACTACAAATAGATTTAGGTTTATCTTATTCAATTTTAAAAATTAGATAAAGGCCACTATCCTAGCTTGGTAACTAGCTGATGGCAATGCCACTGACAAAAAATAACACGAATGAATAGGTTGGCTTGTGATGAGACCTCCTGTCTTCGAGCTTTTTAGCTGAAATCCATTACTCTGGCTTGGTGACCAGTAGTAGTAATGTCATGCATTTTAGGTCTCATGATCATGGTAGGTCGGCTCATCAGGAGACCTCCTATCGTGCCCTAAATATTTTATAAACTATGGTTTTGATTAACCTTAAAGGTAACTTAATAAGTGGGGAGACAGATCTATTCCTTAAGAGTACGAGATGGCATGAAAAGTTTTTAATGACCAATCATTACTAGCTAGTTCCTCTACCTTAAAGACTTATTAAAAATATCCCAGATAATGCTAGTGTTCTCATGAATAGCTTATTATGATCTTTAGAAGAGTGGTCCACCATAGGGGGCTCTCCAATAGTACCTTCTCAGGGAAACTAAAAATATATATCTCATATGACAACTTCGTTAGAGTGGTTAATCATGGTTGGTTTTGAAAAATCATGAGGTATTAGAGTGAATCATACTCAACAATATTTGTCACAGATGTGTGTGTTAAAAACTGAGGTGGATTAAAAGCAATCTGAGTGGATATGCTTTGAAATTCAAAACGCTAATTGCATTGTTGTAACAACTTTATTCATGGCATTTATTTATTCTTCTACCCTACTCTATCCTAAGAAGCGGAAGACTCCCTTTTAAGTATAGGAGGACTTCCAATGCAACCAAGTGCACAAAAAAATGTTGATTATATTCACACTTAGTTTTAAAGAATAGACTTCAAGACATACCAAAGCGTGAGAAACCAATTGCTTCAATTGATATGGTACCAAGAGTTTCTTAATGATGAGGAAATAAGGGGGCTTGATGACTGCTTGAAACTAGGATTCAATGAAATCCACATATTTATGTTTCTCCAACTGATGCAAGTCTTCCACTACTTGATAGTCACTCTCCTAAAGGCACAAAGAATTTGGTGAAAGACAAAAGATAAATCCCTCAAATTCAGGCTCAAATATTTGATTTCCAAATTGACAAGAATGGTTGAGAGAGTTTGTAAGGTTTTTATCTTCAACAACATTTTGAGAAAAAGTTCCAATCAAATATTTCTCCTCTGGTGGTCTTTGAATGATAACTTCTTGGGGTGAATGTTTAGCAGTAATGGGGGAAGTTTCCAAATTCATTGTCTTTCCAAACATGGAAGATGTAGTCTTTTGTTCAACAAGGGAATCAACTCGAAGAATAGGTGGTTCCAACTGCTATGCAACCTCATGGTTTAGATTAGGGTTTATGATATGGTTTGGGCAAGGGTTTTAGCTAATGCTTGGACTAAGGCTTGGGTTTGGATTGGGATTAGGGTTTGAACTAGGGTTAGGTCTAGGGTATGGATAACGGTATTGACTAGGGTTAGGGTACATATTAGGGTGAATGAAAGCTAGGGTATGGGTAAGGACAAAGGAGTAGGGTAAGGATTAGGATAAGGGGTAGGGTATGGATTGAGGCGAGGGTAAGGTTTCACATGAGGATGAGACCATGGGGGAGGATAACTTAATGGTTCATTAGAAAGTAATTGTGGTTGTCGTTGGTGCTCATATGACTGAATTTGCATGGGAGATTGCCCTAGAGATAAGGATCCAAATGATTGTTGAGGCCATGGAGATATCTAGCTCGAGGATGAGGGCAAGGAGAGGACCACTATGTCCATGCAATAGGATATTCAATTGGAGGAGGATTAAAAGTTTACCATGAAATTGCAGGATTATAAACATGTTGAGAAACTTGCACAAGAAAATAAGAATTATTCCACGTATCAAATAATAATGGGTTTTGAGTTATACTTGGTAGTCGATTTGACTCCTTACTTGATTACCTGAGTACCTTTAGTAATATTGGTAGTAATGGAAAACGTTCCTTAGGTGATCCTCTTCACAAATTTTGTAAATTTTTAGGTTACTAAGTGGACACATTCCAAGGAGGTGTTTCCTTCAACAGTTGGCGCAAAAGATAAGCGGTGGGTTTTCATCCTGCTCCCACTCTTCTTGCAAATCATCCAATTTTGAAATTAAAGATTTAATGATATCATTTTTATGTTCAATCAAACTATTAAAATTTTCAATTGTTAATTCTTCATTGGATGAATTGTATGTCTTTCTAGCATCATAAATATTTGTCATTACACGATTCCTCCAAATGCCATTTTCTTGATTTTAGCAAGCCAACTGGTACATTTGTTAGCACATGAATGGTGTATATGTAGGGTGGGGGGTTCTTTCAAAACTTGAAAAACCCAAAAGATCAATTGCAGTAAAAAGAAAAAACCAAGATTATAAACTAAGGAAAGCACACTTCCGGAAATTAAATAACCTCTATTGCGAAAAAAGTAACACACTTTGCAGTAAAATAAATTGCTCATAAAAACTCAATTGTAGTAAATCAAGAATCACACTTTGCAAAAAGAAAAAATACCCAAATTGCAGTAAAAGAAACAAATCATGCATCACAATTTGTAGTAAAGGAAATCACTCAAAAAGCAAAACCTTAATCTACAAGGGGAATCTCGTTAATCTAGAAGTTGAATTGCGAAGGAAAGGGAAAAGCATGACAAATCATTGAGGTCTTATCACCTCCTTGGCAATGGTGCCAAAATGTCGGGCGTTATAAATGTAATATTTACACCAACATTTAATTTGTCAATCTGGGTAAGTAAACTTACAGGCGTAGCACAATATATGCCAGAATATGACCTCAGGGATGTGTTTAATGAGAACCAAACTCTTGCAAGAAATTAAAAAGTAGCATCATTCAGGAAAAATAAAGAAGACTCTTTAAAGGAAAGTAAACACACTTTTGGAATCTACTTCTGGCTCCTCTTCTAGGTTGAGTTGAGTCCTACAGTAAGTATTCCTCAATTGTCCAAGGGAGAAGGGAATGTAGGCCCCATTCAAAAGAAAACGATTCAATAAGTAGAGAATGTGAAACATCTTAAAACATTATTGCTATGTTGCGAACACCAAATCACACAACAAATTCATTCCAACTAATATAAGAAATAATTGAATGCTTTAAGAAGAATCAAAATAATAATGAACTTCTTTTCTTAAAAAAAAATTAGTATTTAGTTGTAAGAGAAATATGCAATAAGAACCAATATATAATTCATGTTGTTTACCCTAATCTTATTAAATACTTCGTTATAATATATGCATCATTTAATTATAATGAAGAATCATGTGAGCATTTTGTCAACAAGATTCACAATCTTTCATTATGCTGATCTGAGCATTTGCTTCCAAAAGTGTAGCAATAAATTTTTACCTGCAATAGTTTAGGAATAAATGTTTTCCTGCAACAATGCAGGAATAAATGTTTTTTCTACAAAAGTGTAGGAATAAATGTTTTTCTGCAAAAGTGTAGGAATCTGTCTCGTATAATATTTAGAGGAAATTACGAGTATATGTTAAGTTAAGTTAACCCGAATTTTTGCTCATCAATTATTTCACCATTGCATTATGGAAATAAACTTTGTTATAAACTAATGAGATTAGGGTAGATCTTTGTAAGAATAAATAAGAGATGCTATTAAAACACTCATCGTTTACTTTCAGCCTTTATGAAAATACAGCCAAAAGAATTGATATTAAACTTAAATAAACACAATAGTAAAATAAAGCTTTTGGAATGAAATTGAAAATGAAATGACGAAAAGAAGAGCTATGAAATGAAATTGCGAAATTATCTAAGATCACACTCACACTAAGCAAACTAAAATGTAGCAAATGAAAGTTAAGAGGATTGGGGCAATGGACAAGCTGGTGGGCCCAAACATCTGGCTTGTTGCCATTACAAAAATTGAAATCACAATCTTAGAAAATTATAGAGAAACAAAATTACTCAGAAGTGATTGCCAAATAAACTCATTTCAGAGTAGAAACTATAATTCAAAATTTAATTCCAAGGCAATTCAATTCAGAAGTCTTATTACAGATTCATTAAATAATGAAGCGTTGGCTCCAATTGTCCCCTCCAAGGATCATCTCATTGGTTGCAGCTCCTCCTTGCCTGCACAACAAGATCTAATTCCTTGTTCTGCAATTGAAATACAATTTACAAAATACAAACTGACATCCTCTCCCACCTACGTAGCTCCTCTCTTTTATATTGGTTTTTACATCATAGTTTCTTTAGCAAATAACATGGGGCTTGAATCCCAACTGATATTCATCAATAGAATATTAGTAAAACCATTTACCCATTCAAGGTTTGAAGATCTGGCACGAATTTCCCAAGTCTGGCCGTTTTCTACACTTTTGGAAAAAATGGTTTTTTTTAACAAAATTCCTCCAAATAACTCTGTGTATCTCCTTAACCATTATGAATTTCAGAAAAGTATTTGGAGACAACTTATATTGTTATATTTTCAACAATAACCTCTCTCAAAATTTTCTTTTTCAAATCCATTGCCTCATAAATCATGCCTGAAAATCACTATTTTGAAATCTGAGATGGTAAGTTCTGGAAAACCAGTCTGTTTTTAGACAATTGTCTCGGAGACCATTATGTAACTTTTAGAACATTATGAATTTTAGAAATCGGTTTGAGTCTTTGTGAATTTGCTACACTATAACCAAAAGCCATGTTCTATAATTTCTTCATTCACCTTCATGTGCACGGAAAAAGAGGCAGAAGTTGGTAGTGTGGAAACTCCTGTGAATTTGGCGCTGAGGCATTAATTATTTCTTAAACATAAATCTGTATGACCTGGGTGTATCTTAGCTTATGTTGAAGTGTTCAAACAATATTTTGAACAAAAACCTCTTTCATATTTGCCTAGAGATGTGTCAATGTATCAAATCCCCAAATTAGTGCAGGTATGTTGGTGCAGGTAGAGCTGGTGCTTGAATGTTGGTGCAGGCACAACTGGTATAAGAAATCCTACTACAAAAATGTTAACACTTGCCACAAAAGAGCCTGACATTAATGATATTTTCACATTAAATTAACAAAAAAATAAGAGTTCATAGATCAACAACTGTCAGCATTAAATGCCTCTAAATGATAACTTAATAATGTGTAAAACGAATAATAATGATTATAGACACTTAGTACAGACATAAAATTATTCAGGAAAATCATGAAAATTTGGACAAAATGGAGGCTCAATAGACATTAGCACTATTCCCCGCACCGACCTGTGCTATTTATCTGTGTTCCAGTCGCATTGGTCCTATTATGGAAAGTTTTTTAAATTAGAGCTGAAGCTTCCAGCTCTAAAAGCTCTGTAATAGAATTTCAGTGAATGGTTTGGCAAGATAGGGTTGAGGATGACAGTTTGGGCTCATTCCCTCTATAATGATGGAAATACCTCAAGGGATAAGTCCTTCTCCCATGATAAGAGGATCTATCTCCCATCCATATTTCGTATATAAACCTCCCGTCTTCCTAAGCACAAGCTAGTTAGAGTGTTGGCTGAGCATGAGTATACTAATTTGATTAGATAAGTAAGCTCTTACTAGTTGTAGCCATCTAGTTGTGTGAGGCATAAGTGTGTTTGGTTTGGAGTGAAGCCGAAAGGGAAGAGCCTCTAAACTATTGTTGTTTGAAGCCATCATGAAGTGCTAACAGAAGTGTGTGAGAACCAATCTTGTCCGAGGAAGACTGCGACATCAAGAAGAATGGTTGTAATCTCTCTTTGACATTAATATATGCAACTATCGATTTATTTCCTACATGTCTTGTAATATTACATATTCATGTCTTAGTGCTTGAATCGTTAAGTAGGTCGAATTGCAATTTGTCTATTATTATGTTTGTGTGCTGTTGTTGTTTACTTCTTTTAGGAGCTTGAAGAAGGAAGCGAGAGATTACCAGAGAGAGCGAGTGAGCACATCATTAGGCAGGATAAGCGACCAAGAGGTAGGCCCTCTTGATTGATTCTAACCTAAGGAAGTCTTCCATAGAATGTATCTGTTGTGGCTAGACACATTATCAGGCTAGAGGAATTCGTTCATGTCCGCACTTATAATTTTACTTCACCACAAGGCCTTCCGGTGATTCTATAGAGTCATTGAAATCTCAATCCTAATGTGAATGCATTGTTCATAGGCGAATCAATAAGCTAAGTCAATACTTTACGTTTGATGAAGTAAAATTCCATCCCTTTCTCTTCCAATGTTGATATAGATACCATATTATTCATTAAACCTGGTACATACATAACTTCATGCAACAAAACTAATTCTCTATAATTCAACTGAAATTTGACGGACCCAAAGCCTTTCACGAGATGAGTCTAGTTTTCTTCAAGAATGACAATTACCTTAGTCTCCGTCTCTATGATATTAGAGAGGACTTCCTTATAATCAGAGAAATGATGAGTGGCCCCACTATGAACCAACCAACTATCCCACAAATACGTGAACTAGTAAGAGTAGAAATAAAAATGTATTCATATTTATTTACAACATTACTTTCATACCTAGGAGCCTTTGACTTCTTTTAAGAAGGATGATGTTCTTCATTGTCACTTGAGGATTCTCTTATTATTCTTCCGAATCTTATATCATATATCTTCCTTTGATAGTATTTTCCTCTTCTATCATTATAGTTACTTCTAGTTTTGTACTGATGTCTATTGTTCTTCTCGGGACAGTCACGAGCAAAATGACCTTTCTTATGACAAGGGAAGAATTCAACCCGAGATAATGATTTTTCATTTCTTCTTTTTGTTTTTTGAGAAGGAGGCTTCTGTGATGAACCTCCTTTTTCCTTCTTCTTTCTGTCATGAGTGATACATGCAGTGGGCTCTCCCTCTTCATGCTTTTTAATCCTTCCTCTTGCTATCATCCTCGATTCTTCTTGTGTGAGCTTCAAAAAAAATTCATCAAGTGTCGAAAGGACATTGTTGTTGCTGATTATATTAATGAAGGTTTGCCAAATGGGAGAGAGACCTCTGATAGTCACAACTACTAGCTCTCTCTGTCTGGCACATTTTCTCCAACTCTCTGCAATTGATCTCTAAGGCGAGAGATTCGAATAATGTAGGATTGAACAGTTTCTCCTTTGCTCATATTAATTTCCTTGAGTTGATATTTCAAGGTGTTCATCTCATTCAAATCAATAATTTCATACATGCCAACTATCTTGTCATACATATCCTTACATTTTCTTAAATTCCCAACATATGCAATTAAATTATCTTTTAAACCATCAATTAGAATTTGCTTTGCTTTGGACACTCCTTTGTGATACATGTTCTTAGAGAAGTGGAAGCATTTTTTAGAGGCTCAGGCATCCTTCTTTGAATGTATTTTAGCACATCATTATTGCCAGTTGTGATTTCCAATCTGACTTTCCATGCAACAAAGTTTGATGCATCACCCAACGTTTCATGCTCCTTGAAGGTAGAAGATGACATCTTGACCTTGACCTGGTATTCTGCTATTTGAAGGATAGGGCTTCAATTTTTATCTTCTTTTGGGGTTGCCTTTCACCTCATCTTTTATTCCATGTTAAATTTTCTGATTGTTCTATGTTGTACCAGTTACTTTAGCCCAATATATCTTTTTATTAACAATGCATCCAATTATTACTAGTATAATAAATCATAAATGCAATTAAAGAATGAAAAATATATGCAATGAAAAAGAAGACAAGAACACAACCATAAGAGATAAAAAATTGGTACAAGACTAGGGAAAAACCCCACTACGGGGAAACCCATCGAATATTCTCTTTAGTAGATGATCACAAAAAGATTTCAGGAGAGAGTAAAATGAGCCCAATACATGTAATTGCAAGAGATAATAAAAATCAGATATACAAATATGTGTAACAGGAGATAAAAATCTAGGTTTAGCAGACCACTAAAGTTGACTAAAGCAAAGATGTCAAAACCCTAGATCGGAACTTGCTCGCCATCATCAACACTATCTGCTAGCAACCAAAACTCCGGGGTCACCCTCTTAGATATTGTATGTGAGCGAATGTGACTACAGAGTTGCTTTTCTTCATGTGTGCAACTGTGCCATAATACAAATGAAACCTAGAGTCACTCCCTTACTATAGCTATGCGAGGGACTGAGATGTCCTGGTCACTCCTAGGTCTACTCTGTGCGAGCAACTGGGGACCGAAACCTCTCGATCGACCTTAAACCCATAGTCACTTTCACTAAAATGTCTCTGAGTGACTAGAGAGCCAAAGTCGTTCCCTTTCCTAATCTATGCCTGCAACGAGGGATGAAAAAGTCTTGGTCTATGATAGTGAATGCGATCGAGAAATAACCCAAACTCATAGCAAACTTTCCATCTATAATTTTGGACCTTGTGTGAACTCCTTCTCATGTACCTATGTGGGCTAAGATAAAACATAAGAATAGAAAGATGATTATATGTTGAAACTGAACTTGAGGTCTCTTTCTTTCATAGGATTTCTTGAGGTTTAAGTTGGGGTTAATATTGACCCAAGCAGTTACCCATGTGGTCAGGGCCTACCCATTCCATAATGTATGTATTAATAAAATAATTCAAAACTTGATTTCTGTTTAATCAAATTAGGTGATCTTTGGGTCAATTTTGGTCCTATGGAAATGAGGTATTTAATGCACGAATCAAATTGGTCATCTAGGTTGTTCAATGTGGAATTTGACCCTAGTTGCAAAAATTAACAATCATAAGTAGAAAAGGAGGATAGATATGAAATTATTTGGGAAGCTATGGTAAATTCAGAATTCATAGTTTTGGTTCTCACAGAAGGAATATGCCTATGCACCCAGCAAGATACATTTTATTATAAAGAGTCAAGGCATGAGGTTCCTCTCATAGTGTAATGTATCGAAATTACATGATGTTATATCGCAACATAAGTGTGATTCCACTTCGAAGTTATGTCAAAATCATCGAGTGGTTTTATCGTAGGTGGTTTCCCATTTTGGACCCCCACCCATTAAAAGAATATTTCTGGACACCCACAATGAATGAAGGCCATAGATAAAACCTATACTATGATTTCATCATTCAATGGTAGTGCCCTATTAACAAGACTCCCACATGGGTGGTTCCCATTTTGTGCCCCCTTCTAAATCTCAATAGAACATGGGGGTACCAAGGTGAACCATGGTCATATATCTACCCACCTTGCTATCACACCACTTAAATATGACCACTCATTAAACAAGGGTCACATAACAATATTATAATACCCACTTCCTTACTATCCATAGGAACCATGGTTTTGTTATTTGAATTGGTCGCACATTAACTAGATAATATTCGGCCCCCCACCACCCAACTTAACCAAGGTGTAAGTGATTGAGGGAATGCCTAGATCACAAATGTGTAGATTGGAAATATTTCAAGTGGGGTCTAATGTAGGACCCACATCCTATACCTTGGGTAGGAATGTAGCCCAAACCCAATCTAGGCCTTTAAAAACATAGAAACCTCAAGTGTTATCTGAATCCTGAATACCGAGCACCAATGTATAACATATTCATCTAGGAACCATATATGGCCTCAAGAAAGCTAATTACACCTGAATATTAACTGCAAACATAGATTTTACAAGTTTAATTTGTCTTGACTTTGAGCGTGAAAATCTGAAAACATTAGGTGATCCAAGGGTGGGATAGAGGCGATGCCCATCAAATATTAGTGCTGACACAAACACTATCATTTAATATCATTTTCCACTACACACTTCCCACACTTGTTCTTTTGCTTGAATAAACCTTTCCTTTTCATAAATAATGCACAACTTCAAATTGCATGCAACAGATTTAATGGTATTGATCTTTTTTTTAGAGGTGAATATGTTGGATTAAAAAAATAATGTGTAGTTGGAAATAATAAGATTTTTATTATTTCCATTGTAAAGGATGAGTGCACAACATGGGTCATAAGAAACACCTTGCAAACTAGTGGGATGATGTATCAACTTAACTCAAATATAGGCTCTTATAGAGGAGTCCAGCAAGCGTGCCAACCAACACAACACATTTTTGGATCCAAATTTTTATAATCATTTCATTTATCCATTGTTAGCATGTAGTAGTGCAATGGAGCCAAGATATTTCTTTTTATTCATTATCAAGGTGAACAACAATTATCAAATGATGCTTCTAGTTGGTTCACTTCGAGGAATCAATGCATTCACAAAAATGATTGTAGATTTGTGGTTGAAAACATACAACACTATAGATTCTCTTCTCCATTGATGTGGTAAATGAATCGCCTTGTCCTGAGCTCAATGAGAGTTTCCATAATATAATAATATAACGAAATGAGCCGTAACTCTTATACTATTCTAATATACAACTTCCACACAACTTTACCTCTAATATAGTCCACTCCTGCATTAATGAAGACATCTATCTATAATTTTTTAGAGTCTTGACTCTTTTAAAATGAAATCTCTCTCCTATAGTACCTATGCACTAACGGATCCATAATTCACACATGCCATCTCCTTAATCCAAACAAATAATGAACACAACCACACAAACACACAAAACTCCTCACAACTCTTACATATTCATGGTCCCCCTAGTGAGGCACCTACAATCAAAGTTACAAGCTTTAATATAAATTCAAAAACAAAATTGCAAACAAAAAACTATATTGTATTCTAGATATCATTTTGGGATTCAACTGCGTTAAGTAAGTCATTCATGTATGACCATTTCCATGAGAGGTAGTCGTAACTGACTAATTTCTCATGATTTTTGAATAGTTCACTTAGCACTCATTGCATCGGGTGATGCTCACAGGGGTGAAGAAGTGGGATTGAAACTAGTGAAATGTGGAGAAGGAATCACATAGCATCAATCATCACTTCCGGGGCTTGCACCCGGTAAACAGGACTTCCCAGGAGGTCACCCATCCCAGATCTCCTCTGGCTCAAGCGCGCTTAACTGTGGAGTTTTTCCCCACAATCAAGCCCACTTAGCTTGCTACCCCATTTGCAAAACCTTAGGAAGTATTGTGCCTCATGAACCATTCAAGTAGAGATCCCTTGACTCTTTTTGAATTTAAGTATGGGGGTTACGCAGTGCATTATATTAGATATCATTTTGGGATTCAACTGCGTTAGGTAAGTCATTTACGTATGCCCATTTCCATGAGAGGTAGTCGTAACTGACTAATTTCTCATGATTTTTGAATAGTTCACTTAGCACTCATTGCATCGGGTGATGCTCACAGGGGTGAAGAAGTGGGATTGAAACTAGTGAAATGTGGAGAACGAATCACATAGCATCAATCATCACTCCGGGGCTTGCACCCGGTAACCAGGACTTCCTAGGAGGTCACCCATCCCATAACTCCTCTGGCTCAAGCGCGCTTAACTGTGGAGTTTTTCCACAATCAAGCCCACTTAGCTGCTACCCCATTTGTCAAAACTTAGCAAGTATGTGCCTCATGAACCATTCAAGTAGAGATCCCTTGACTCTTTTTGAATTTAAGTATGGGGGTTTACGCAGTGCATTATATTAGATATCATTTTGGGATTCAACTGCGTTCAGTAAGTCATTCACGTATGACCATTTCCATGAGAGGTAGTCGTAACTGACTAATTTCTCGTGATTTTTTGAATAGTTCACTTAGCACTCATTGCATCGGGTGATGCTCACAGGGGTGAAGAAGTGGGATTGAAACTAGTGAAATGTGGAGAACGAATCACATAACATCAATCATCACTTCTGGGGCTTGCACCCGGTAACCAGGACTTTCCAGGAGGTCACCCATCCCAGATCTCCTCTGGCTCAAGCGTGCTTAACTGTGGAGTTTTTCCCCACAATCAAGCCACTTAGCTTGCTACGCCATTTGCAAAACCTTAGCAAGTATTGTGCCTCATGAACCATTCAAGTAGAGATCCCTTGACTCTTTTTGAATTTAAGTATGGGGGTTTACGCAGTGCATTATATTAGATATCATTTTGGGATTCAACTGCGTTAGGCTAGTCATTCACGTATGACCATTTCCATGAGAGGTAGTCGTAACTGACTAATTTCTCATGATTTTTGAATAGTTCACTTAGCACTCATTGCATCGGGTGATGCTTACCTGGGAAAACTTATGCAAGCGGGGCTGGATGGGACCGGGGAGATGCTCCCTGTGCAGGGATTCCAATGAAATCAATTGTCATTTGTTTTTAGAATGCCAGTTTACATCCTGTGTCTAGTATGGTATATGCACAGCTCTAAATGTTCCCATTAGGAACTTTGACAGTATGATCGACTACTATATATATGGTGGTTGCAACGTGGCAAAAAGTTAAAACTATTCCCTTTCTCACCACCTGTGAAATTTGGCGTGCTAGAAACATACTCATCTTTGAAAGGATTCCGGTAATCCCTCCCGTTATCATACACAAAGTACTTCTCAGTCTACAGGATGTTAGGTTCCCCATTTGTACGATAAAGGATAGATCCTTTAGATTTGCTCCAAATGCAATTCAATTCATGACGAGTATACTTAAATACTTTGATGGTGCTGCTCAGAATTTAGTTTGTGGCTGTGGTGTTTGGCTGGGGGTGGATCATATTTGCCATTACAGATTCCACTGGAGTGGGGAACAGGGTACAAACATGAGGGCGGAAACACTGGTTCTTTGGGAACTATTGTGAATTGCCAGGCCACTGTGTATTGATACTCTATTTGTGTATGTGGGGATTTACAAGTCCTCATCAATGGTTTAAAGACAACCTCAAATTTCTCTTCCCTCACCTTTCCGCGTGGATCGCCCAGATCAAACATCTCAGTCGTACCTTTTCAACGGTTACTTTTGTGCACATATATCGTGAGAAGAACCAGGTTGCGGATTTACTGTCAAAGCATGGGATTGCAAATTTATATAGTAACATTCATTACACTTATGTGGAGGGCGAGATGATCTCGGCTGAGGGATCCTTCCCCCTCCTATAGCTTCCTGTTTTTGAAATCTCTTATTATATCCATGTTTTGTCTGTTTTTGATGTCTTTTATTATTGCTTGGTAAGACTATATGGTTATATTTCACTCTTTTGGTACAATTCAGTTATCGTAGAAGCCATTAACTCATTATGGTAGTGTTTGCCGTTGATAGCATTTTTGAATATGATAGGATATATAGGCTGTTCCTGGTATAATCATTTTTGAATATGAAAGTTCAGATATATTCATGATTCATTTTGAATACATGCACTGATACATAATATAAACCAACTTTTTTTTCATCTGAATCTTTTTTACATCTACGAAAAACTTGGAATCTAGTAAAATGAATGGAATCATTGCAAATCTGTGTAAGTTAAAAATAAGTCTTGCTTTTCATTGTAGAGGTTCTAGTTAGAGGAAAGTAAAGTGACTTGAATAATTATAACTCTTTGTAAATTGAAAGGCAAAATCTCTTTTTTGTTGGGTTATCATAATTGAATTCTTTTACAATTTTTTAATTTTTTTGAGTGCATTAATAATAATAATAATAAATTTGTGGTGTTGTAATCTTACAATTTTTGGTCAACTTGTAATCTTTTGGTGTTTAAAATGCATTTATGATTATAATATATGGATTCAATACCTTGGAAAATTTCTGGGGCATTTGGAGTGTGTAAAGTTCATAAAGAAAGTATGCTCGCAAAAGCTCCAAAAAAACAAATAACTGGAAGATTAAGGCTAAATTTTTTAGTTTCCTGTATATTAACAATAATAATAACGATAGTTTAAATGTAAATAATAATAATAATAAAAATAAAAAATATCTCTCTTCTAGCACTAATAAAATTTATAAATAACAAAATAATATAAAAAATAAACTAAATTTATATTTAATTTTGTGAAACTGGAGTAAACCAAAAGGGTATGGAAAAGTAAGTTTGAAGTTTTTAAAATCTATGAAATATATAGTGTGAAGTTTAATTTTTATAAAGTTATTAGTTCAGACTTCATGAAAATAGTTTTGATAATTCTCAAATGTTTGACAATGTGTGGATTCTTATTAAGAAGTCTAAAATAACTAATATAATTTAAAAAATAAGAGAATTTTTATGAAGTTATTAGTTCAAATTTCATAAAAATAATTTTGATAATTCTCAAGTGTTTTACAATGGATGGATTCTCATTAAAAAGTCCAAAAGAACCAATATAATTTAAAAAATAAGAGAAATAAAATGGTAAATACAAACTCATATTTATCTAGTTATATGCTTTGTTGGTAATCTCATATTTATCTAGTTATATGATTTGTTGGTAATCTTGATTTACCTTTCCTTAGATGCATTATTAAGAAACTCATATTTATCTAGTTATATGCTTTGTTGGTAATCTTGATTCACCTTTCCTTAGATGCATTATTAATAAGGCAAGTGATTTCTTAAATGTCGATTAGCCATAGATAACTTTCCACTTAGGGTAAGAAGGTTTGAAATTAAGGTGATTAATAACGCAAGTGATTTCTTAAATGTCAATAAGCCATAGATAACTTTCAACTTAGGGTAAGAAGGTTTGAAATTAAGGTGCGAAGAAGAAGAAAATTTCAAATTAAAACTAAAACTAAAGCTGTGCATCAAATTTGAAGGTTTTGACTATTTCTTTGTCCACTTTTCATAGTCTAAACAACAAAATCCCGATAATGATCATGGCAAATTTATTATCAACATTTTTTTGAAATGACTTCATCTTTGAATAATATACTTTGTCTATCATTAAGGTTCAATCCAAATGTTCATAACTCGTGACTCTCTATGTCATTTTTATATTTGGTTTTTGATTACACTTCAAACTTAATAGGATGATGAAGTATTGGATCACAAGATTTTATGGGAAAAATTAGTATTATAATTTATTTTATTTAGTTAATTAAGTCTAATTTTATATTAAAATGGAAATTATAAAGGTGTTTTCTTCACATGTTATTTTAATGTTTTTATTAAAATTAAGCTAATATTAATTAGTTTTTTTGTGTATATTATTTGTGAGATCACATATCACGTGAAGTATATAATACATTTTTCTTTGTTGAACCATCCAATTATGTTAGAATAGACAAGTTATACCATTAAAAGTTCTGTAGTTTAATATGTTAAATCAAATATAAGTATGATTATAAATAATAAACAAAATAATATGTAATTCAATATGTTATATTATTATTATAATATGGTTTATATAAATATTTTATTGTTATAATTATTTAATTTATTGGATGGTGATTCCATAAGGCAGTGGGAGAGAAAATGATTAACATAGGGGTAACAAAAGGATGCATTATATGATATATGCAAGGTATCAAATCGAAAAAAATATGGACTACACAAACGCTTCTAGGGTTCCTTTGTTTTGGATACGCATGAATGCCTTTAGGGTTTCTTTGTTTTGGATATGTTGCTCGGTCTTTGTTGCTTGACTAGGGTTGACACATACTTCTGTGGATGGGCCGCACAATGGAGAATTGGAAAATTGTTATCATGATGGCATCATCAGTGGGGGGCTTCTAGACAACGCTGAGGAGGTATGACTCGTTTATTGTTGCGAAAGGGACAAAAGTTTATCCAATAATGCATACGTGACATGTCTGCCCCGAGATTTATTTATCTTGAGATCAATGCAATGGGCACTTTCACAAAGGTATTGACTTGAGCTCTTTGTTCCTTTTGTTTTGTCTCATAAATTATGCTCTGTCTCTTGGGCAATGGAGTCATTGGTGGCTCCAAGTTATGTGCTCAAATGGTTTTTTACCTATAGAGTGACCTGGCATGCCCTTTGAGCTATACACAGCTTGAGCCGTGGGTTGCGAAGGAGCTTGAAAAATTCCAGATCTTCATAAAGAGCTTGAGTGGGAAGTCTTGTTCTGTATGGACAAAAAGCCTTGCCTTCGTCTCTTCTTTAAAGCATACCATTGAGAAAGATTTGGGGCTTCCTACAGAGTATCAAAGTCTTCAATATGAAGGGAAGGTGCTTAATGATTCTTACCAGATCCAAAACCGTAATATTAAAAGGAACTTAACATTAATCTTGAACTCAAAGTTGAGAGGAGGAGCTTCAGGAATGGGTACTTTAGGACACATGAATCAAAATGGGAAATGTAACACTTTTAAAGATTTTGTGAAAGGGAAGTCTCTGTCCTCAACATACCAGATTCAAAGCATTCCAGGTCCCTACATTGTCGACCAAATGGAGCATCCTCTTGCCATGGAAGCAAACCTTCCAGAGGTAAATTCTCTATTCATGGCTCTTTAATCTAAGGTGGTTATCTGTAGATTTAATGGCTTTTGACCCAAAGCATAAGCCTTACACCAACAAATTTTCTCCACTTGGATAAACAATTGTGATTTTTACCTATGCTCCAAAGGGTTTTTCATTGTACAATTTGATGGAACACAAAAGGATATGAATTTTGCTCTAAATGAAGGGACATGGTTTTCGGGTAGAGTGGGGCTCTTTATAACTACATGGTTTTCATATTTTGATGCAACAAATATGGTTATCCAAACACATCCAGTTTGGGTGAGGCTCTTAAACCTCCCCTTTCCTTTTGGCAGCATAAGGTTCTTAAGGGATTTGGAAACACTTTGGACAATTTAAAAAAGAGGGACATGGAAATAACTGAGAAAAATATTTTTACCTTTGCTATAATATGCATGGAGATTGACCTCAGCAAATGTGTACATGCTCGTAAAATTTTGAATCATAAAAACTTTGTAGCCCCTTCCTCCCACACTTACCCAAGTTCACCGATCCACTGGGGTAAACATGTGACGAGGAGTCACTATGATATGTCTCAACCTCCTAGGTGCAATTAAGGAAGTGGAATCAACACACCAAAACTTCACTGACTTCCCTTAGGTGCTATAGGATCCCCAAGAGCTAAACCACCCTTTCAGGTGCCCAAACCCTGAGTTAAACCTCCTTTTCAGTGATCCGGACTCTCAAACGTTGGCACAACACTGCAAAAATTTGACTGTAGCCCTCCAATCGCATGCATAAGGCTGCAAGGTAGTGATTGGAGTTTTTTTCTCCCAGTTCTGTGCCTACAACCGCGAGATTTGAGCCACTTTTTCATGGCTAGCCTCCAGACCATTGCCCATAACTTGATGAAACTTTCCAGAACATTGAATGACACCAAGACAACGCCAATAATGTAGACTTAGATAAGAACATGACCTAACAAGGCCTAACAAACACATTGAGAACATGTAATCTACAAGTCATAAATACATATATGAACATAGAGGTTTGATACTTATATGAAAATCACCAAGAAGGTCTAATGCCCTCTCATAATAGCTGCATTAACATCTATTAGTTCATACATTCATTGACCATTCCTTAACCAATCAAAACACTTCAAGAGCCATAGCCATTATACATTTCATGACCAACATATAACCAGTAAAATGAACAACATATACATCATGATAAACCAACCATCAAAGCCATATAATAACAAATACAATTACTCATGAAATACAAGAGGAAAGAGCTTTTATTAACATATGAAAAATCCAACCAAGTCAAGGACTTCCACCTACCACGTGACCATAGATTGCGTTGAACCAGATCTCTCTTTCAGCCAATCATCCACACGCCATATTTCAAACATGAATGTGGGATCTCATGGAATAAACCAAGCAAAACCAAACCAATACTTCAAGAAGCCAAACCACCTCAACCCTCAACTAGTGATTCCACCTCACGGTTGTACATCACTAACATCAACAACTTGATATCTACCCAAGTTGTCCAGGGCTCTAGAGTGTTTGTTCCAACCCGACTCCAGGACTAGTAACTCAACCCACAACTGCCGTAGGGTTCCAGAGCGTTTTCCACCCAAGGCCTCAGGACTAGCAACTCAACCCACCAAGGGCTCCAGAGCATTTATCCAACCAAGGCCAAGACTAGTAACTCAACCCAAGATGTTCGAGGGCTTCCAGAGCGTTTTTCCAACCAAGACTCCAGGAACTAATAACATAACCCAAACCATAAGGAACATGAGCACCAATAAAAAAAAATGGGAAAACCCAGAACACCATGACTATTTAGGAAATGGAAAGGCTAGGAAAAACCACTCTCAATCTAGGCAATCCTCCATGCCAGGTGTAGATCATAACCAAATAGCCGCATGCATATACCATTCATGCCAAAACTAGCAAGCAAATCATACTTGAAACTTGATACCTGCAAAGCAATCCATCTGTAGTCGTTGATCCCACTGTCCCCTTGTGCTTTCCTGCTTTCTTTTGCCTTCTTTATCCAAATCTAATGTGCTCCAAGAATGCTCCAATGTTTCTCTAAGTGTGCAAGAGTGTGTGAGAGAGCTAATAAAGAGAGCTCCAAGCTAAAACTAAAAAAAGGGTTGTGAATTGATTCTCATAACTTGCATTTTTGTCATTGAAACATCTATTTTCCTTCAATTTTCTTCACATGCAATTATGTGACCTTTCACTTTCCTTTTCTCCTATTTTCCTTTATCTCATAAATAAAATGCCAATTAATGTCACTTTGCCTTTCCAAGCCTTTACCAATTTCCATAGCCAGTAATTAACCACCAATGATCCTCATCACTATGTTTTTTCCCAACATTCAACTTGGAATACATGTCTCATGACCTTGATCTTATTTTTGCCCTTATTAACTTTATTACATGGATTTTTAATCATGGTTGTTACAGAACCCTCCTTTTTGGGGGAACACCGTGCTCGGTGTTTAATGACACTTATAAACCAAAAAAATACGTGTTGCCCATGGAGCTTTATAACACAACTCGATGCAACATTTACATTATATCATACTACTGAAAATAAAACCAACATATCATGACCACCATACCGCTTATTGGAACTTTATAACACAACTTGATGCGGTATTTACATGCATATAGATATACATAGACATAACCAAAACACAACACCAAAACATATACCAAAATACATCTGATTAACCAATGAATATAGAAGGATATATAGGCTGCATCTGATCAACCATCTCCCATGTAGCTTCATTGGTCCCAAAGTGCTTCCATTGCACTTTAACTTGCTTGATTGCTCGATTTTGGAGCATGGGAATCTTTCGCTGCAAAATGCATTGAGGTTCCGGCTGAAATTCTCCTTTTGGTTCCACCTGCAATACAGACCGATCAATTACATGATCAACATATTTCACATACTTTTTAAGCAATGACACATGGAAAACATCATGGAATTTCACTGTTAGAGGCAGTGCAAGTCAGTAAGCCACTGGTCCAATCCTCTCAAGAACCTTGAAAGACTCGCAATATTAAGGTGCCAACTTTTCACATGATTCAATCCTCGAGGAGCTCTTCTTCGACTTGATGTGCAAGTACACATGTTCCCTAATATGAAATTCCTTAAATGCCCTGAGTTGATGTGAATAACTCTTTTGTCTATCCTGTGATGCCTTTAGATTCTTCTTAATAACCTGCATTTCCTTTTCCATCTCTGCCAACATGTCTGGTCCTATAAACAACTTGTTCACTGGATCACTCCAGCTGATGGGAGTATTACAACTCTACCCATAAAGTGCCTCAAATAAAATCATCCTCAATGACTCCTGATACCCATTGTTGTAAGCAAACTCAACCAGTGGTAGATACTCTTCCCACTTTTGCAGTTGGTGCATAACATACATCCTCAGCATGTCCTCCAGAATCCTGTTGATCCTTTATGTATGTCCATTTGTTTGTGGATGGTAGGTTGTACTGAAGTCCAACGCTATACCAAAACCTACAAATAACTCCTTCCAAAATCTAGAAGTGAACTAGGCATATCTATTTGACACAATTTTCTTCGAAACACCATGCAACCTTATTATATCTATGATGAAGACTTATGCTACCTCACCAATTGAATGAGTAGATAAGATAAGATAAGTTAATTATATTTATGTCCAACTAATGACCACAAAGTAGTTCAAAGGGATTGTTGAGTACAATGATGTCCATACAAAGTGGGAGAACCAAATGGTCTCTTAAAAAAATACAATGCATGAAGTAAATCAACATCTGGCCCTAACAGAGAAGATCTAAGAGCTAATAAGTCTGAGGATTAGATCCATCTTTCCTAACATTTGGGGCTGAATGAAGAGCATTGAAGAAACTAAACAAAGTCTGCTGACCCGATCAAGAGTCAGTCAAAAGTGCTGACTGTCCACTAAATCGTCGCCTGGGGGGTTCACATGCTGCTGAGATTTGGAGGACCTAGTCCGTTTTCGAGGAATGGATCTGAGACAAATTTGCTATTGAGATCTCGTGTGGCAAGGTGAGGTCACACATATGCTCAATGGTCTAGAGTCTAGACACGTACTAGTATCAAATGGTCTCTTGGTCCCCTTGTTTGACTTCACTAGAATGAAGTGAGCTACCTTAGTCAACTTGTCAACCAAAACCATAATAGAATCATGATGTTTAGATGTCCTTGGCAAAAATGTAATGAATTCCATAGAAATGACCTCCCATTTCCACTCTAGAATCAGAATCGACTGTAGTAACCCACCTGGATACTCACACTTTTCTTTTACCAGTTGACAATCCAAGCATCTCACAACAAACTCTGCCACCTCTTTCTTCAGATTCGGCCAATGGTAGAACTTCTTAACCGATGCTAATGTCTTTTGATATTCTGGTGACCTTAATATGACTTAACATGAAATTACCGTAAGATAAGCTTCTTAAGCTCGCTATTGTTTGGCACATAGATCCTGTCCCTAAAACTGACCAAACCATCTATTGTGAGATGATAGTTCACATTCTGTTCACCTATACCATGCTGTTGTAACCTGTGCCTAAGCTCCCTATAAGGATCCCAGTGTGGTTTCTAGCCTAAGGGAAACTAAGGGCAAGAATTGGTCTTCGAGCTAGGGCTTGTGATATCTCAATATCCCACTGTCAGAATCTCATGAAATTTGGCGTGCTTCTTGAGGACACAACAATGAAGTTGTGGACCAAAAATCGAAGTATTTGGATGGCTAGATTGTGAGATAATTGATGCCCTAGGTGACCTAGAGGACTATATCTAGAGAAGAGGAAAGGTGAGAAAAAATAGGTTTAAGGTGATCACCTTTGGGTCGACCAATTCCTAATCCTTTGGGGAGATTGGAGTCAGGTATTATTATGACTATGTACCTTTGAATTTTCGAGGTCAAGGAGGCCTCAAAGGCAACTTCGCTTGACATTAGGGTAATAGGAAAATCAATTCTGAAGATTTTATACTTCATTTTGCAAGATAAATGGCTTGTCAAGATGAATTTCAGTAATGAAACATCCTTAGGAACATTCATTAATTATACATGTCCAACACATGAAGCATTCACTTTCCAAAAACAAAAATTCCATAACTTTGCATAAGAGATGCAGTAAATAAGCCCTAGTATAGCGAAATCCCAACAACAATGTATGTGACAAAATTAGAAAGAGAGAATATCATTTAAAATGTACTTACATGTATAAGAATATATCCAACCATCCAAAAACTTTCCATCAAGAGGCTCCAAGACATATGAAAATTATCCAAACATCAAAATTCATTCCATGCTCCAAAAATTCATTCTCCAAGAAGGATAGTGAAAATCTTGAAAGAGATACTAGTTCCAAATCCAAGTGATGATGCTAAAATGAATCCTCATAACTTATATTTATACACTTCTAATGAGTTCAATGTATCTACTTGGGCCTGCTTTAGCCCCTAAAATAAAATAATGTGCAAAACAACTAACGTTTGGTGACAAGCCCACCAAACTAGCTCATAAACAAAAGAATAAGTCTCTCAAGGGGCCGAATGATCAATAATGCATGTTGTTGGGCCTTCTAAGAAGCCTTATGAAGTCCATAAGTGCCATAATGCTGAATACGACTCTCAAAAGTAATGGAAAAGGGTTTGGCCCCTTGTTTTCCAAATAATAAACCTGTGGTGCTCCTAATGGGTGTGAGGGCACACGAGTAACCTCATGGGTCTCCAAGTATATCGAAGATGCTTGTAGACCATCTGTAAGGGCTCATATGATGGTATAAGTGATGCCACATAAACATACAACTCTTGGGCCATCTGCTAAGTGCATGGTACAACTGTGGGGTCGACTGGGCATGGTGAACCAAGTTCATCTTCCTCGTCCAATAGGTGAATTTAAAACAATCTATGAACATCTTCGGGGATCCATTGAGTGTTGTATATTGTTGTGGAGGCCCATGGATGTCAACGCACACCTTACATGTGCCAATGTAGCCCTCTGGGGGGTTAGGACCCCGTATAGGGAGACCAAACCAAAATGGAGACCATTTGCAAGCCTGCATAAGATCCAATGCATCCTCTAGCTTTCGAGTACAAAAAATCATTAAAGGAAATCAAGTTAAAGATATTACAAACCATGGACAACAAGTGGGCACTTCATAATGGCATGTCCTTTCATAGTGGGCTTTGGCAAGTGCTAATGTCTCTAATATTCAAATGGCGTTAACCAAATATCCTATTAGGTTGTTTCTACTTTTAAAGGGGATGGTATGTCCAAGGTACATCCTTCAAATGGTGGTGGCATGTGATAAAGAAATGAATGGAGTAAGGAATGAAAGAGGTAGCCTTAGGCCACATGTTGGGGTACAAGGGTATCTAATAAAAGGGAAGCCCACACTTTGGTATATAATGTATAGGAGGGAGAAATCGTGGTGCATGAGGTGCCGTGACTTTGATTTTTCCACCATTTTTTATTTTTTCCTTTTATGATTTTTCTTTAATTAACTGCTCGGGGATCAAGGATAAGAGCATGATGTATAAGGTATAACAATGGATACCCCCTTTAAGGTAGGGTGGTTCATTTCCCACCAGGGGCTGGGACAATCATGGGTTCATGAATGATAAAGGAGGCTCATATAGGGAATATAGGAACTAGGGTGATGATCATGATGATGGGGTCGAACTCATGTATTGAATTTTTCCCACGTGTTAAATATGTTTGTCCGGACCATTTTTTGCATTTTGTGGTACATCTTCCTATTGAATGTGGCCAATTATGCATTAAATTTTTTTTTTAGCTGCATCAACCTTCGATGTATCATTTCAGGCCCGACCCAAGGTGTGGGAAAATGGAGGGGGAAGGTTAACCCTATGTGGACCCAGGTGGGAGAAATGATGTGTAATAACCCTGATGAAAATTCCATGTAATAAAATTTAATAAAGGAAAAATAATAACCATGGTTGATGGGACACTTATCCCAAGTTGAATGTTGGGCAAAATCCTGGTGATGGGGATCACTTATGATTGTTTAATTGCTAAGGAAATTGGCAAAGGCAATGACTAAGGCTTTGGAAAGACAAAATGAAATTTTGGCACATTTATTTATGAAAATAATGGAAATTAGTAGAAAAAGGAGGTGAAAGGTCATAGGTTGCATGTGAGGAGGAAATTGAAGGAAAATAATTGAAAATAGAGAAAATAGAGGCCTCATTCATAAAAAGGATTTTGAGGATCAGTTGGTAATCTTTTGTCAGTTCAGTTTTGAAGCTTTTTCATTATTCTCTCTCTCTCTCATATTCTTGGAGAGTTAAAATTTTCTTGGAGCACTCTTAGAGGGTGTGGCATATTTGGATATTTGGATTAAGAAGGAAAGAGAAGAGCAGGAAAGCGCAAGAGGACATTAGGATCAACAACTACAATGAGAGTTTCTTGCAGGTACCGAGTTGCATGTATGGTTTCCTCACTAGTTTTGGCATGCATGGCATGTGCATACTGATTTTTGGTCATGATCTGTGACTTGCATGGAGGATTGCCTAAATCGATAGTGGATTGCCTAGCATTTCCATTTCCTGGATATCCATGGATACTGTGGGTTTATTTCCTTGTTTTGTTTTGGTTAGTTCTCATGTTTCCTTAGCTTGGGTTGAGTTACTAGTTCCTGGAGCCTTCGTTGGACAAACGCTCTGGAGCTCTTGGTGGGTTGAGTTACTAGTCATAGAGCCTTGGTTGGACAAACATTCTTTAGCCCGATGAAAACTAAGGGTTAAGTTACTAGTCTTGGAGCCTTGGTTGGAACAAACATTCTAGAGCCCTGGATGGATGGGATAGAGACCAATCTGATGATGGTTTTGTGATGTCTGACCATGAGGTGGAATCACTGTTTTATGGGTTGAGGTGAATGGCCTCCAGAAGCCCCAGATGAGTTTTGATTGATGTGTTCTATGAGATCCCACATTCGTTCTTGGAATATGGCACGAGGGTGAATGGTTGAATAGAGATTTGGCTCAACGATTCTACAGTTGGGTGGAATGTGGAAGTCCCATCCCAGATTTAGATTTTGCATCATCAATATGAGGTTATTTCTCCTTCTATTTCTATGAGTATTATACTAGTTTATATGGCTGTGATTTCATGTGTATTTCTGCTACTATTACGCTGGTTATTTATGTGTTTTATGACATAAGATATGCATGGATCTCATCATGTTTTTACTTGTAAATGAATAATCAATGTATCTATGACCTAATGGATGGAATGAAAGTTGATATCTTGAGGCATCAATTCTACTTAGCGATTTTCAGCTAAATATAAGACCCCTATGCTCAAATCTGTTATTTACAATTGTAGATTATGTTTTCGTGATATGTTTGATGAAATGTCTGTCATGGTTAGTAGGAGTCTAGTCGAGGTCTCATTCAAGTGATTTCTTTTATACTATCATTTCCTTGTTAATTTTCTGTTATGAAGGTATCATGCAATTCTGGGCTGTGACCTGGGCTCTGGGCCTGAAAAAGTGGCTTAATTCTCAGGGACACTGGCATAGAAATCACAAAAAGAGTCTCTGGATGTTGGCTTTCGGGCCTGAGAGAGCGTCAAGAAGTCCCTGGATGCTAGCATGCCCAGAGCATGAGAGCGTCGAGAAGTCGATTTGTCCAAAATTTCAGTGGGACCCAAGGGCAAGTTGGCTAAAGTGTTGTATTGGTGCTTGAGGGTTGTAACATTGATGTTGAATGTTTGTATGGTGTGTTTCCATCAGTTCCACTTCCTTAATATGACTTAGGAGGTTAAACCATATCATAGTGGCCTCTCGTTGCATGTTTACCCTAGCTGGCTAGTTGCTTGGGTAGATGGGTGTTACATGATGATTAGGGTTATAATGAGTGGAAGGGAAGTGATATATACAGATGAGGGAGTGAGACCACACAACCAAAATCAAGTTTTCTCATGCAATACCATTCCTAAAGCCCAAAGGTCAGTAAAGAGATCCCATGTGACTAGGGTCCAAGGTTAACATCCAAAAGAGGTCTAGGGGACAAGAGCACAAACCTAGCTCATTCTTTCCGCCGAATCCCCCCATTAATCCATGCCCCAAAGTATCCATGATAATCAAACTACAATATTCAATTACCAAAGGACGAGGCCTATCTTTAGATTTGGGAGGCACATGTTCAAACATACGATCATGACAGATGGGTGAGGGACCACATGGCTGGCTCATGTGGCAGAGAAATGGCACAACGAGTTAGTTGGTGGCTGCAAGGGGTTGCTTTTTGCCGGTTGAGGGCCATCTTGGAGAACATTTTTCTCCTAGGGATATCACCCACAAAATGGTGGGTAACATCTGGCTCCAACTAGGACGTGATCTCTTGAAAAGTGGATGAAGCTACTCGAACAGGAGGTCACAAGAACTCCAACAATCTCTTAGTTACTGTAGACCTATTACCTGCACATATAATAGATGAAAAATATGAGGCAACATGCTTGTGCAGTATCTCATGATCACACATGATTGGATTAGACCCATAAAATCAACTTATAGAAGTAAACTTTCAAATGCAGTTTCAAATCTAAATGCAACTAATCTATCATGAGAAACACCGCATGACATTAGTTCTAATGCAAAATTCAACATGCAATGCATCCTACTCTAACATACATAACATACAATTTCAAGTGCTAGGTATAATCATAGACCCAATGCAACCAACATGTCAGTTGATCAATACAAGAATGCATGCTTCCATGATTATTGTTGCAATGGAATCAACAATATAAATGGGAATAATGATATGAGGGGTTACGAGGGCAAGAGGTGGGAAAACAAGAGACCCATATGCCATAGAAAATAACCCTAGAAGAAGGAAAATACACAAACCGAGAGGATCGAACTTGGTCCTCTAATCAGGAGATGGAAATGTCAATGATAAAGTATATGAGTCTTTGATGAAGAAATATCTCGGGCCTATCATCCTCAAGGTAAGGAGTAAATGACTTAGACATATTTAGGTTGATATTATTTTGGTCATTGAGAAAACAAAAAGTGGACTCATCATTGTATTTGGGGAAAAACCATGATTCTTGTTTCTTTTATGGGAAATCAACTCTTCATCAAGACTAGGGGAATTAATATCATCAAAAACATCTATTTCCAAGGCAGGGGCATAACAAGAGGAGGAACGCTCAAACATGATGAAAAACCCTTTATTGGTGGCATGGCCTAAGGAAGCATCTTCCTTAATTTCTTCTATATTAGAGTCATCAACATTTCCCACAATTTGGAAGGCTCTTCTTTGATTGGATCATCCTAGAACATAAAGAAGATACCTTTCCAATCACTAGGAAGAGCTTCATAAGGGCCAACATTGTTATTCAAAAGGGTGGAGAGTTTTATTCTTCCCTCAGCTCATTCTTATGGATTTGAGAAACTATGGGGTCTTCATTTCTATAATCATACCCAATTCCCCAATCAACAACCCAAAAGTCACTCATAGATTCTTTGTTTATTTGACTATCATGATCTTCCTCAGAATCCTCCCATTCTTCACTATATATTTGGTGTTGGTTAGGATGCCATTCATTCTCTTATTTAAACACTATTGTAGTTTTTTCTATCACCTGTCACACAATTGCTTCAGAAGGTATAGAAGCCTCCTAAAGAGAGCCTCTGGGTTGATTGGAGACCAATGCCTAGGGCATCCAAGAGGGGTGCTTTTGAAGATTGTCTAAGGGCTTTCTGTTGCACTCCATATGTCACGTACTTGGAAAAGGGATAATTCAGGGCTTGGTTCAATAGCCTTTCACCAAGGTAAACTCAAGCAAACAAACATTGGTAGGTAAGGCCAATCTCAAAGAGAAATGTCTTGGTTCTGGTGGCCAACACACAACAATATGTAGCTCAACATTGTTGTTGTAGTGTAGGTGAACAGGAGGAAGGAAAGGACAGAAATCGATGCAGAGAGCTAGACATAGCACAAAATCCTAAGCAACAATCTCCAACATAAACATGGAAGTGTGAGGAGGTGAAAATGCAGAAAAAGTGGAGTGTGAATTAAGGTCTGAAGCTCTATGCCTCATGAATACACTTGTCACCAATTAGCATAAATAAATTTGTGTTTACATATAGGTACTGTGGGCTATCAAATGAGACAAGTAAATCTGTTGTTACACAAGTACTTTTACTACTTAGTAGCAACCATACAACCATGAATGAGAGTGAAACCAACAGCTTCATTACACGATTTCAGAGGAGGAAATGCATACATGAAGTGATATACAAAGGAGAATACATATTGTACATTGATTTAATTGTAAACAACAAAATTGATTCATTATTCTTTGAAGATCGAGTCCAAATTACCATTCCATTACATTTAACAATTGTATATGCCCAAGCACCACATGAACAAATAAATTGAACCGAAGTGGAACCACTTTCTCTGCAAATAGAGCTCAGAACTTGCAACAACAAAATTTGGGACTCTAGAGTGTAGAATTTGGGAACCCTTGTTAAGTGTTTCTTCCCTCTTTTTGTAAGGAGAGGGGGAGCTTTGAAAGCAGTTACAAAATATCTTAGCCGAGCTCCCACTGTCTGATCGACTAGCTATCTCGGCATGCGAATGTATGCTACCAAATCATTACAATGGATTTGATTCCTTTCTTTAAAATGCAGAAATTACAAACTAAAAGAAATAAGGAAAACTGAATGATAGTTGAGGAAAATATCTCCCTGCCATTCTGTGATGGTCTCTGATCAGGCCACGTCTCTGCCACAATTTTTCTCTTTAGTTATTAAGTCAGTTTTCCTGTCTCTTTCCCCTTAACAACTTGAATTTCCCACTTTCTAGAGTTGGGAGCGATCACTTGTGGTGGCCTTAGTGGTGTCGCGAAATCACATCTGCTGACTCATACATTTCATAAATCTCTGTATTAGACTATCGGGGCCCAATATGTCTTGTATTATTACAATAGTGTGATATCAGAGCTTTTACTCATCACGACTTTTATTCTTAAAGACATTATGAAAACAAAGTTTTGATGTCCTTGGCCCCTTTTGTTTAGCCCCTTTCTATTTTCCTCCATGGGACTGGGCGCGGTGACTAAAGGCTTAGCCTTAAGGCGCTAGGGCATTTTGTTCTTGCTCGGGGGCCGTTTTTCCTTTGTTAATAGCTTAACACCCTTGGTTGTATAAGTTCTTCTCGACCATGTGCCAACCCTAATAATAGAATCCCCTTAGTGGCACTTTTTCAAGTGCCAATTGTTATAAAGTTCCGACATCCTTAACCTTCGATATAAAATCTATGATATGACATCATCACTCAACATGGCACCTCATGAGTGGTGACACATGTCACCTAGATCTGTCCCCTTTGGCCCCATCAAAATGCCAAAAATTCCTGCCACGTGTCCTACCGTACCTCCACATCATGCTCACGTCAAATGCCGCTGTAGCTTTATCAGAACCAATCATATGCCGCCACATGTCATTATCAGAGCCAATCATATGCTGCCACGCGTCTTGCTAGAGGAGAGAGAAAATGACCCACCCACCTTTGGTTTTGCGATGAAATCCTTTGTTAATCCTTATCAACACTCCCCAACGGTTTTTAACGCTATCGAAAATTTTAACAATATCGCAATTTTTTAAAGGTTCTCATATTCAGAAGTTCCGAATCTCCAATTGCCGATATGCCTAACTATGATGTTGCGATGCGCTAATATATCTAAACCTACGATATGCGATCATCGATATATCTAGACCTTCGATACACAATGCGCTGATATGCCTGATGCTTTGATGTTGCGATTGTCGATATTTTGGACCTTCGATATGCGATTACTGATATTGTATCCTTCCTGAGGCTTTACTCCTTGAACCTTCAACAGACTGTATCGTTTGATCAAGAAGTCCGTTTTTGGACTTCCACATGTTGTAGGAAAACTTGTTCAAAGAAATTTCCAATGGAGAGGGTCTAATGTAGGCTTTGAGTCATTTTGCTACTTGGAAAATCACTGCAAATTTCTCTTCTCATTTACTCTTTGGACAACTGAAAACAAATTTTGCAGTAAGTAACAACATTGGCTCCAAATGGGAACAGTGCCTTGCTGGCAAGGTGATGAGAACCTGTAGACTAGTAGCCTTCACCATTGGGCATGGAGTCAAAAATTACATTGAACCTATAAAACCAGAAAATCTCCATGGAACTTTATTTGCTGCGAGTCTTTTCCTCATAATACTAAAATGCAAGACTATCACTTCTAGAAACTGGAAATTAAATGCTCACATGGTGAGCTTATTTTGTACAACTCCTACTTATGTACAAGGCTCAATTCACCCAAGTGAAGTTAACCTTCCAATGATACATTCTCAACATTAGAGTAATGCACCTTATGTCATTGTTCTCTAGAAATTCAACAATAAAAATAGGCATGTACCGCATAAAATCTTTGGACAAAAATTTTGGCATGTGCCCCCAACTTGATAGTTGATGCTCAACTCTTTTAATCTCTTCCTTTTAATTGGGATGTGTTCTTGAAAATCAATGACTAAAATATGCATGCACCCCATAAGAACTTAAAACCAAAAATTTGACACATACTATGCAATTGATGTATACCGTTGCAGGCCAAAGAAAGATGCCATGTAGTCAGCTACTGGATCATGGAATTGATGAGAAAAAGTTATTGCTGTCTCCCTTTCTTGAACAATTTCTAGGGAGGAATCTTTTTGTAACATGCAACCACAGACATTGCTTGGCTCTTCAACTTTGGGCTCCTCTTGAAGAAGTTTTTGTTGGTCACCTTCTCCCCACTTATTTGTAAGAAAATCCATTTGAAAGTATGAAACCATCTTATACTCCTCTGAATCATCTGAATCAAAGATTGGACAAAGTTCTTGAAATTGTTCTCCAGGTGAAGGATGTGAATCATAAACTTTAGCCTCCTTGTTAACCTCATGGTGGGCCTCCTCTTTTTGTGTAGCTTCCCATTATTGTCACTGTTATGGTTCTGCATCGCTCGAATCCCCATCAGAGTCATACACATCATAAGAAGGAGAATCATCAAATTCGGTAGAATAAGATCTTTGAGGGTTTACTTGCAACTTGATAATGTCTCCTTCTTCCCTTTCTTGATTTTTGGGTGATGCTTCTTGATGCAAGTATATGTTTTCTTGGAGTTGAGCCCTACAAACATCTTCAACAGGATCATTAGCCTCATAAATATTTTCAACATTTAATGTGCACAACAATATTTAAACAGAGCACCCGGTGGATATAAACTTTTGCAAAAAAAATTAAATGCTATGTGAAATCTATTTAAGGAATATATGTTGTCACGAGGTATTGTTTTGTACCAAACTCTAACATCTTCATCTAAAGAATGCATGAACAATTTCATTTTCACATCTTCAAAGACAATACCCAGTTGTTCCATGCATTCATGAAAATCCTTGAGGTGCTACTTCGACCTTCTATATGTGTTTCCACTAAATCTAGGCAAAAAAATATACCATTCATGAAGTGAATGGACATGATGGGGATAACCAACAATAGAAGAAAAATCCTATGGGGAAAATTTGCTAGTCAAGAATGTAGGAATGATCATTTTGAAAACCCCTTTAGGTGAGTGATCTCAAGTTCAAATGTACGAGAAGTTTTCTTCTGTTTAGCATCTAAGCGAGCATGAGGCCTCTTGAAAGCCAGGATGACCAAATAAGGATATAGACAGTGGAGTTGCCAGGGTTTTTACAATAAGATTCAAATAATGAAGTTTCCAAGGTGAAAGATATTCAATCCAAACTTCCCTTGCTAACCCTACAAAGGGAATGTAAAAATTGTCGTACCTATGGAAAATTATTCTGATTCATTTCTCAGCGACGACGCCATAAAGATGTTGTAGCTTTTTCTATCTCCTGTCACACAATTTCTTTAGAAGATATAGAAGCCTCCTAGAGACAACCTCTGGGTTGATAGGAGGCCAATTCTTAGGGCGTTCGAGAGGAGTGCTTTTGATGATTGTCTAAGGGATTTGTGCTGCACTCCATATGTCACATAATTGGAAAATGGATAATTCAGGGCTTGGTTCAATAGCCCTTCGTCAAGATAAACTCAAGCAAACAAACACTGGTAGGTATGGCTAATATCAAAGTGAAATGTCTTGGTTTTGGTGGCCGACACACAACAATATGAAGCTTAACATTGTTGTTGTAGTATAGGTGAACAAGAGGAAAGAAATGAGGGAAATCAATGCAGAGGGCTAGACATAACAAAAAATCCTAAGCAAAAATCTCTAGCAAAAATATGGAAGAGTGAGGAGGTGAAAATGCAGAAAAAGTGGAGTGAAAATTAAGGTCTCAAGCTCTATGCCTCATGAATACATTTGTCAGCAATTAGAATAAATAAATATGTGTTTACATATAGGTAATGTGGGCTATTGAATAACACAAGTAAATATGTTGTTACACAAGTACTTTTACTACTTGGCAACAAACATAAAACCATGAATGAGAGTGAAACCAGTGGTTTCATTACACAATTTCAGAGGAGGAAAGACATACATGAAGTGTTATACAAAGGAGAATACATATTGCGCATTACTTTGATTGGAATAATTAAAACTGCTTCATTATTCTTTGAAGATCGAGTCCAAATCAATAGTCCATTACATTTAACAATTGTATATGCTCAAGCACCACATGAAAAAGAAAATTGAACCAAAGTGGAACCACTTTCTCTGCAAACAGAGCTCAGAAATTACAACAACAGAATTCGGGCCTCTAGAGTGCAGAATTTGGGAACCCTTGTTAAGTGTTTCTTCCCTCTTTTTATAAGGAAAGGGGAAGCTTTGAAATCAATTAAAAAATTTCTCAACCGAACTCCAGCTGTCTGATAGACTAGCTATCTCGGCGTGCGAAGGTCTGCTGCCCAAATCATTACTAATGATTTGATTTCTTTCCTTAAAATGCAAAAATTACAGATTAAAAGAAATAAGAAAAACTGAATGATGGTTGAGGAAAATATCTCCCTGCCATTCCTATGATGGCCTCTAATCAGGCCACGTCTCTACAATCATGTTCCTCTTTAGTTATTCGGTCGGTTCGGTTTGCCTGTCACTTTTCCCTTAACAACTTGAATTTCCCACTTTCTAGAGCTGGGACCGATCAATTGTGGTGGCCTTAGTGGTGTCGCGGAATCACAACTACCAACTTATCCATCTCATAAATCTTTGTATTACACTATTGGAGCCCAATATGTCCTTTATTATTGCAATAGTGTTATATCAGAGCTTTTACTCATCGAGACTTTTATTCTTAAAGACATTATGAAAACAAAGTTCTGATGTTCTTGGCCCCTTTTGTTTAGCCCCTTTCTATTTTCCTCCATGGGATTGGGTGCGGTGACCGGAGGCTTAGCCTTAAGGCGCTAGGGAATTTTATTCCTTCCTAGGGGCCTTTTTTCCTTTGTTAAGATCTTAACGCCCTTGGTTCTATAAGTTATTCTTGACCATGTTCTAACCCTAATATTAGAGCCCCCTTATCGACACTTTTTAAAGTGCCAACTGTTATAAAATGCCGACATCTTGAACCTCCGACATGCGTTATTTGATATGATGTCATCACTCCATGCGACACCTCATGAGTGGTGACACGTGTCACCCAGATTTGTCCCCTTAGCCTGTTGGGTCCCTATAATACTAGTGATTACCCCATTACTATTGTAGTTGTACCCCTTATTAATATTGTTGTGCCCCTATTGTCCCCATATTGTTATTACTGTTCCCCATAGAATCCCTCTATTGTTATTTTTGTGGCTTT